>PVKH010000373.1:0-39525 GCA_004027955.1 Chaetophractus vellerosus
AAAAAAATCTTTAAAAAATAATAATAAAAAAATAAAAACCTCTGAGGACATATATATATAGCAGCAAAAGCATTTGTGAATTTAGTTAGCTAATGTAGTCCATAAGCCCACAACATTCTTTTTGTCTGCAATACTTTGGCACTGCCTAGATTTGGCATCAACTGCTGCAACTGAAATAGCAGTAAGGTGCATTTCTACAGAGGAAGAAAAGAGAGATTAAGGTCCCCTGTTAGTGCTAGGAAGTCTGACAGATTCTGATATGTTTTGCGTTCTGTATCTGTATTTTTATTTGCATTGATTTTTCCAAGGGTTTTATGGCTAAAGCCAGGTCCCCAAAGAAGTCGGATTTGCGTGTGTGTGTGTGTGTGTGTGTGTGTGTGTGTGTGTGACCCATAACTTGGCGGGAGGCAGAATGTCTGCAAATACTCCTGCTTTTAACTGACTTTGAATCCTGTCCTTTTGGCTTGTGCATCTGGCTTTCAGCCAGAAGAACAAGAAAAACTCTATCTGTTGGCTTTCAAATGTCGTTTCTCCTTTGGCTTTGTTGGTAAAATTCTGTCTTTGCATCTGAAACTGGAAACTTGTCTAATCCTGAAGTCTGAGTGTAATTCATTGGAAGGCTTTCTCTTATCAGCATCTAGGATCAGCATCTAGTCTGATCTTCATTTATATCCAGGTGCAAGACTCAAAGACTTTTACCTTCAATGCAGTGGCCCAAATTTTGCCCCTTGTAGCTTCTGTTATTATTTACTTTCAATTTTTAATTGTATCCACATATGAATTCAGGCCAGAGGCAGAAGGATCTGGATTTTCTCTTTCCCTCTGAGTGCCTGACCCTTGGATATTTCTTCCTTTTGTTCATTTTTGGTAAGTTCTGCATTTGGGCTTGTAGCCCTGTCCATCCAAGACATTCTTTGCCATAGAAAAAAGTAATTATTTCTGATGGGCCTTCCCCAGCAGTTAGAATACCCCTTTTATATGTTTATTTGTACTTACCCAAAGAAAGAATTAAAAGAAGAAATACATTATGTATTGACAAAGTTTCTTACCATGCATATGCTTTAAAGTTCACGGTGGCTTTGACTTAGCTATTCCATTTAGTTCTCACAATTCCCTCTTCTTAGAGCAGGTTTTTGCCCATTTTCCACATGAGAAAACTCATGTTCAATAAAGTTAAATGGCTTGTCCCAAGCTATTCAGTTAAGAATCACTAGTTTCTCTCCTTCCAAACTCAGCAATCTCCCACTAGACCAGAGGCGTCTCCAAATGACACTTGTGCGTGGAATCAGTTGTGGTAGAACACTTCGTCTTCCAAAAACAAATGCACTTTTTAAAAAATTGCTATGCTAAGGCAATTGGCCCAATGAGAATCAGAGAAAAAGAACAAGAGGGTGAAGAGTTGATAGGGTGTCCATATTCTTTATCCTAACTGCTCCTTTGTTTGATTTTTCGAAATCATTGCCCTGTATCTCCACTGGATTCTAGAACCTTTGAGGACAAACACATATTAGCCACCTTATAAATATTTGTTGTTTACACACATTTTTGAGCATCATTGTTTTGCCATTTTTTTTTTAGATGCATGAAACTTATAGTAAATTCAGGAAGGTAAATGAGGGACTTTGGAAATCTAGAAACAGTGAGAAGGCAATTAGGGATGCTGTTTCGTGGAGGAAAGCAAAAAATAATGAAAAGGATAAGATGGAAAGTGAGAAGTCCAGTCACTAGTACTGGCTTTCTGTATAGTGCATTATGTGAGAGCAATTAAGTCAATTAACAGTAACATATTCATCCTGGCTGCCCCAAGCATCTGTAAAGTCTGAACACTACCCAAAGTAACAATAACGACAGCAAAAGCATAAAACAGAGTGGAATCTAACATAAGGTCACCAAAGAGAGCTCAAGAATTAAGGGCACTTTCTTCTAAAATCAGCATCTCTCATTTTTACCACAATCCCCTGGTAGAGGCTTCAAGGATGGAATTATACTGAGATGCTAGGGCAGTTGTCTTAGAAATGGGTAAGTAAGAAAATCAAGAATGTGTAGAAACCAAGCCATCCTTTTGGTTGGAATGAACTCTAGGTCACGGTTTTTATCTTCCAAGATCAAATAAATTGGGCAGGTCATATAACAAGTTAGAACCTGCCAATTTTTTAAAATAGAAGAAACAGATGTCATCTTCTGTTGTAAACTACATCCTGGCCATATCCCATCCTGACGATTTTATAGCATATATGAACTCCCACTCCACCCCCTTTTCCCCTTCTCAAGCAAGTCAACCTCCCAGGCTGTGTATTTTTAATCGCTTCTATAGCAATCAAGAATTTCCCATCAGAGAAACTGTTTCACTGCTTCTTATCTTTTGACGCCTGTCCTTGTTAAACAGATTTAAGATAAGAGCAACTGGCAGTAAGTGCCCTTCCTGAAAACAGAGGTCAAAAACCTCACTATGGAAGCTCTAGTAAATGGTTCTGGAAAGCATTTGAAATTTACTCATATTCAAGTCCTAAATATAATCTACTCCCTTTTTTTTTTTACCAGAAATTTCAAAGTATTTAGAAATATTTTCAGTTTGAAAATATATCATTTTAGTAAGAAATCTGGAAATGAATTAGTAAGTGGTAACCCTTGTTTATGTATTAATCACGGGAAACAGCATTTTTTCCACTAAAAGAAAAGACCTTTGAAGTTTTAAGGACTCTGAAAATAGGAGGAACGGAGAAATGTTAGGGCTCCTTCTTTGGTGATATTTGCAAAAGTAAATGATAATACAGCCACGTGATCTGTAGAGGGGCTGGAAGTGCCAGGGTGTGTGTGCTTCTTATTGACTCTAAATGTAAGCCTGCCTTAGATCCCTGCTGACGAAAGTGGTTTTTTAAAGGATTTTGATGACTTCATTGTTTCAATATTACACCAACCTGGGTTTGAAAAGTGTGGCTTAGAAGCTGGTGAAGGAAGATGCAGGGGAGCATGGTTGAAGCATGGGGGCCTGTGTTCCTGGGCATGAAGTAGAAAAAGGGTGTTGACTTGGTCAGCCAGGCCCTGCCCTTTGTAAAAGAGCATAGGGTCACTTCAAAGGCCAAGGGTCCATTTGAACAGGTGCTCTTAGAAACTGTATTAAATAACCTCTTGCCTCTTTAGGTTGCAGGTGGGGCACATCACTGCGTGAGGCGAGTGAAGGTTAAGAAATCTGAGCTGGCTGGTGAGGCCTGTCTGGTAAAGAGTCCACTAACCTGACATAGTTGTGCCTTTTCAAAAGTAACTGCTTTAAATTAAATGTTTACTATGACTGAACAGAGTTCCGTGCTGTGTACATTCTTCTCAATACCATGTCCTAGAGTATTGTCATAATTCTTTTATCAGAAATTTTCAGAAGAGTTTTTCTTTCCAAAACGCATTTTTAATCCTTCTGTTTGTCACTGGCCATTTCCCAGGGCCATGATTATCTCTTCTCTGCTTCCCTCTCCCACCCCCTGAACCAGAATTCCTTCCTCTGCATAATGTGTGAAGGCTTTTCAAAGGAAGCAGCTCCTGGTAGGGGAGATGTCACTAATTATTTATGGATATTTATGTGGTATTCAGAGAGTACTAGTTAACGTGCATAATTGAAGAAAAAAAAATGGGGGTGGGGGGCCCTAACCATCACTAGTACCAGGGTGCTAAGACTCTAGTTAAGGAGCAAATAAAACCAGAGAAAAACTAGAGCAATGATTAGGAGCTATATAAGCTTTGTGACATAGAAGTAAAATGGAGAATAAAATGTGTGGAGAAGAGGCAAACTCTTCAGTGTTGCTGTGGTCAGAGATGCCTCCAGTACGAAATGGGACTTGAAAATGGGCAAATGGGCAGGACTTCGAATTAAGGGGGAGTCTTTCCAGGAATGAGAACAGATAGGCCCTGGGATAACATAACCAGGCTGAGTTAGTTCATCTAAGATCCTTCTTGATTCTTGGATCATCTTTTACACATCAACTTTGATTGCATAATAATCAGTAGTCAATTATTACTGGGCAGCCACCACATACATCATATTATTTTGGTGGCGATTTTCTTGTTTTAGTTTCAAAAGTTAAATACCTACCGGGCTATAATTTCTAAAGAAAAGGCAAAAGATGAGACATTACCCATGAGAAAGATGAGTACAAAAGTCGTGTGAAGAGGGAAAAAAAGGTCCTAATTAAAAAGTATTTCTTACATATTTAATTTACAAATGTTATATTTGACCAGAATCAATAAAGATATGTTTTTTTTTGTGGATTTTAACAAACTCAATTTTATAAAGAAAAAGTATAGTTCTAGCTAATCTGTGTTGTGGCAAATTGCATTTTCCAAAGATGGGCACACCAACACATCCCGTTTCACATGCCCTTCTTACAATGTAATGTTGACCATCTTCCACTGAGAATTGGGATCTTTGTTCCCCTCTCTAGGATATGGGCCAGGCTTGGTGATGCACTTAAGTCCAATAGAATGTAGAAGAAGTAGCCCTGAAGTCTAGGTCATAAAGAGTAATCCAGATTTTGCTTGGTTTGTACTCTCGGGACGTTTGATCTTGGAACCTTGTCACCAGGCTGTGAGAAAGCTTAAACTAGCCCTTGCTAGGAGAGATCATATGGAGAGGCCCAAGTAGAGAGAAGCTGGGGACCCAGCTGACATTTAGCATCAACTTCCAAAAGCATAAATGAACTCAGGTGGTTCTAGCCTTTGGAAATCCAGTCTTCCAGCTGAGGCCCGAGGCATCATAGAGCAGAGGCCAGCCATCCCCACTGTACTGTGTCTGAATTCCTGATCCACAAAATCTACTGGCATAATGCCACTTCTTTACTGAGTAATTCGTTATGCAGCCATAATAATTGGGAAATATTTCAGTCACGTTTTCATACCTAAATTCATTCTGGATCCAGATACTACTTTAAGAATCTCTTCTTAGTATACAAATACCCTCACTTTCAAAAATAGGCCTGCACTTGTAAAAACTGAGTTTCCAAAAAGTGGACTAGTCATTTTGTTAAATTTTAGAAAATAGTTTTTAAAATTCACCTGTGTCCCCAGCATGTGGTCCAAGTCGCTTGATTTTGTTAAGTGCTCAATAAATAAAAGTATTGCATGAATGAATGACTCAATCTTCTCAGGTCTGCTAAGAGATCTTTGCTGTTTCTGACGTTTCTACCAGAGTTTGCAGAAAATGGTTGTACTACTTAGAAAGAATATATGTTTTTTGTTTTGTTTTGGGTCTCTATGTACATTATCTCATTCAGTGACTGCACTATTATGTAAAGATGGAGTATCTGTCTATTATTGAAGGTCCTTTATTTTTTTATGTGTGTAGTAACAATTCAAACACTAAATCTGCCCTGCAGTGTGTGCTGCTTACTATAAGGGCAGGTGAAAGAATATGTCATAATAATATCATGGGAAAAACATTAAATATACTTAATTTTCCTTGTATCTTTGACAAGGTTGGCCATAAAGAGTACAAACAAAATATTAATTCAACCACTGAAGAGATGATAGAACTATCCATCAGTAACCCATATGTTCACATAAATGCAACTAAAAAACATTTCTCCTTCCACATTGAGGCCAGGCCAAAATTAGTATCCTAAAACTTTCTTACCTCATGTAAACCTATCAATCAATGCCCTCAGTTATTGCAAGTACTGAGCTTTACTTTCACTTTTAAAAAATTCATTGGAGAAAAGGTCTGAAATGCCCAATATCCCTACAAAATGATAGAACCTCTCCATTGGGCCCCAAAGAAAAATGTTCCAGCTTCTAAGAGAAATGTGAATGTAGGAGGTCAAATCACCAGTGACCCTTTCATGGATTTCTAAGTTCCTGATGTGACAAAGTTACTTACTAGATTCTCGCCATCACACCTTGGAGTGATCAGAGCAAACCATCGTTGTATTCATGCATCCCATCTTTTCTCTCATTTTTCTCTTTTCATAATTAGTCCAGACATAAATTTGGCACAAATCTGATATATTTATTGCAAGATAATCAAATGTGTCACTGAGGAATTTTAATGCATGTTCGGGCAGCATTTATTCATTCAACAGATATCTGAGCTCATAAGGAGGAATAAAAGACAATTCCCACTAGGAGGAATTTACAGCCCATTGGAGAACAAAGACATGAACTAGGGTTGGAATCAAGAGCCACAGTAGCACAGTATGAGATAACTAAACTTGACGAAGAAATCCGGGTAAGGCATATTAATAGAGGAAGTTCATTTGTGAGGTATGTCTTGAAGGAGAAATAGGAGTTTGGGAAATGGTGTGGGGTACAGGAAGGCATTTTTATTAAAATGTCAAGGATGGCTTCCATACCGTATTCTGTTATAGGGACACCTGCACTCATCCACAGATGCTGCTGAAGGCCCTGTTGATGCCTTGGCCACGGCTGGGTCAAGTGGTGAAGAACGGGTCCCACAGAATCAATCTGTAGGATGGCTTGTGCCACCAAGCAGACTGTCCCTTTAACGATTTTGAACTAAGTAAAACAGAGATTGTGAATCAGTGAGTGGTTGTCATTGAGCCTGTAAGATTATGTAGACTTGGAATTAGCTGCCATTGTGCACTTCCTACAAGGAGAGGAAACTGGTCAATGGAGAAGAGAACAGGACAGTTGTATTGCAAAAATACTGGGCCCCAGGGAGAGGGAGCCCAATTCCCACAGCCTTGGCCATAATTCTTGTTCTTTGTTTCTGAGAAATCCCCTCTGAATCTTCCTGTAAGCTCCTTTTTACAAAGAGCTGGTTTGGCTGGCTTCTTAATCTTGAATCCAAAGAGTCTCTAAGACTGCAATAAAGAGAAAGTGTTTGGAATGGATTGGAGACATGCAGGAGTCTTATGGGTCCAGGAAACTGTGAAATTCATTCATCTACAAGAATGTATTGGTTCCTACTATGTACTCTACACTGTGCTAGATACTAGAAATTAGAAACAAAACAAAAAACCAGGCTCTTTGACCTCAAAGTGTCTGCCATTGGTTGGTAAACAGATACAGTCACTGCTAGGGATAGGATGATATAGCATAATGATGCAACTTTTTAAAAAATATACTTTTTAATTTTTTTAAAAAGAGACTTAGATTGCATAAATGTCACATAAAATAATGATGCAACTTGCTTTTATCTCTTGTGCTAAGGAATTTAGACCTACTTCTGGCCATGCATTCTCATTGTGGGTATGTGATTCCCAGGGGGTCAAAATTTGACTCTTCTAGGGGTTGGAGTGAAATAAGTCTGAGCTATTACAATGGTACATCAACAATGGCTAATATCAACCCTACCCGGCAAAATTTTATTTCTTAATACTTAATTTCTTTCCTTGAAGTTGAGGGGGTAATATATAAAAGAAGTTGAGAAACACTGGTGTGAGTCAGAGTACTTCTCTCTCTGTCTCTTTCTGTCTCTCTCTCCTTCCCCCAAAGCTATTTAAAAGCAAGAGGCTTAAAAAACAAACAAACAAAAAAAACCCAATAATGTATCCATGTGGCCAGAAACCCTGGGACATCATCTTTGGGCAGATCTGCTAAACAGCCATAGGAACACAAGCTTTCCTATTTCAGGAAGACTCAGCTTAGGAAATCTTGTGCTGGGAAATATGGCTATAAGTTTGACGGAAATTATAGGCTGTCCTAGCGAGTCTGCTCTCATGCAAAAGCAAGTCATTCTAGCAGGGCAAGGCATTCAGATATGGCAAAACAGGGGGATTTTCATCAGTTCTTAGTAAAAAGACGATCTGATCTTTTTGGGGGATAATTGCACTAAGCTTTATGTTAGTTGTAGGCATCATCTCTGTAATGTTTATATATTTACACCTCTCCTTTCTTCAAGTACAATTACCTTCTTAAAAACGTTTTCCCTAAATCAAAAATATCATGGTGAAAGAGTTTACATTTCTAAAGATTTACTCGTTTTGTTCAGGTAAATAAATAGATTAAGCCAAATTATTAGAGAAACAATTTGAAACAGCTGATTTTCTAAAAACCCTGTATATTCTAAAGAGGTAAAAATGAGGTATGGAAGCTAGTGATGCTTTTATCTTTTCATAAGTTTGACATCAACATGAAAATATCCATTGTTTTCAGTATCAAATGCCCCTGAGAAACTCAAGTCATTTATATGTTTTTGTCCCTTAGTTCAGGCACATTTATGTATCATATTTTTCTTTTTCAGTTTGGAGGCAATTTTATTTGCCAGGAGCTGTCAGTGGGCTATTGGACATTTAAGGGCAGACACTTTAATAATAGGCAGTACTACTAAGTTTGTTGCTGATTTTTAGATAAACCATTCATTGTTTCCCTTTGTTGACAAAATGGCAGTCTCAGTAGGGTGTGCCATGAACCCAGTTGGAGCAAATCAAATTGCTTGTTGAACTGGGGCCTTATTTGTTTTGTATAAACTAGCAATCCTTTTATTCTTTACATAGTTTTGGCAAGCAATATATTAAGTTAAAATGCTTGGCATTAACATATTATCATTTCATACAAGTTTGAAAAATGTTAGACATATATTAAACGCTCAAAATTCCCATTCATTAAGTACAATATCTTTGCCTTTCAGCAAGTGGTTAATTAAGTGGATGTTTATTAGCAGTATAAATGTTGCAATTTTTGTAGACTAAGTAGAATCCATCTATTATGAATATTTAAAAATTGTTTAAATGATGTAAAGCATGGATAAAGAATTAATAGTCACAGTGTATCATTGGGGAAAAGACTACTTAGCAATTTCTTGTCTTAAATCATGGTTGTTTTAGTTTGCTTTGTTGCCAAAGAAGATACCATAAAATGTGTTGGCTTTAACTATGGAAATTTATTAGCTTACAAGTTCACAGTTTTGAAGCTGTGAAAATGTTCAAATCTAGGCATCATCAAGATGATGATTTTTCCCTGAAGACCAGCTGCTGGTGATCCTCGACTCCTCTGTCACATGGCAAGGCACATGGCATCGTCTTCTGGTCTCTCTTCTCTTCCTGGTTTCATTGCTTGCAGCTCTTGCTTCGGTGGCTTCCCCACCCCACGCCCTCACTCATCCCATTTACAAAGGACTCCAGTAAGAGGATTAAGACCCATGCTGGGCCTCACCTTAACTAAAGTGACCTAATCAAAAGGTCCTACTTATGATAGGTTCACACCCACAGGAATGGATTTAAGAACATGATTTTCTGGGGGTGCATACAGTTTCATACCACCACATTGGACCATGGGACTTGACTTCTTTGAGGAAATTGAGGGAAAAAGAAGAAAATTATATCATGATCTTACAAACTAAAATGATAAGTTTGTTTTCACATTTTATCTCTAAATTTCTTCACAGTAAAATAGCACAGGATTTATTATGAAGAACTCTATAGAGAAGCAGAACTAAGATTAATTGCAGTGGCAACATGTACTTACAGGGTGCCCCAGAAGGCACAAGGCAATGAACCCATAGGCGACGGTCACTTCTGTTACTTATTTCTCTCTCCTGTGATATCAGTTTGTGCATGACTAAGGCAGCGCATATGGGGCATGGCTTGTGAGAAGATGGTGAAGTTCTAGGTGAAAATGTTTTTAGTAGGACCTGGTGGGTCTAGGCCTTGTAAGGAGATGATGCCAATGAAGAAAATTCCTCATGCCCCTTGATTCTGCCTTCTCTTTAACTCCACCTCTGACTTTTGCTTCTTGACCAGACTTCAGTCCATGTTGCCTACTGATCTTGTCTTTACTGGCACTCTTGGCCTCAATTCAACCAATCCCATATGCCATATACAGCAGGGTGATTAAGAGCTTTGGCATTAGACAGATCTAGCTTTAAATGTCACCTCTGCCATTTACTAGCTGTGACTTGGGACAACTTATTTAATTTTTCCCCACCTTGGTTTTCTCATCATTCTCATTTCAAAGTTTTATATGAGAATTAAATGAAGCAACGCAAGTGATGGCCAGCACAAAGCCTGGTAGAGAGTAAGCACAAAATAGGCATTAGCTGTCATTATTGTAATCATTATCACCATCATCTAGAATACTTCTGTTCCCTCAGTCTCATGGCAGTAAAGGATCTGATCAGGTTCCCATCTGTGTGTGTCCCTACATCTTACCACATTCTTTAACTGCTGAGGCTGTGTATTAAGCTATTTACTGCCATGTAACCAATTACCCCAAGCCTTATCAGCTCAAAATAGCAAACAATTATTATCTCACACAGTTTCTGAGAGTCAGGAGTCTGGTAAGAGCTTAGCTCAATGGTTCTTGCTCAGTGTCTCTCATGAAGTTGAAGCCAAGCTGTTGGCCAGGGTCCTAGTCTTTAAAGACTTGATTGAGATTGGAGGATCCACTCCCAAACACAGTCGTGTGGCTGTTGGCAGGAGGCATGTGGGCCTCTCTGTGGGGCTGCTCATGTGTGGCTTCAGAGGGAATGATGTGAGTGATCTGAGAGATGAAGGTCTAAAACCTAATCTTAGAACCACCACTTTTGCCGTCTCAACTCTGTTATGGCGTGGGAGGGGATGACGACATGGTAGCCAGAAGATAAGAATCATTAAGAGCCAAGTTGGAGGTGGCTACCACAGCTATGTCTCTTGCAAGAGTGCCTGTTTTTTCACTCGCCCTACCATTGCCTCACTTATCAATGGACAGAACCATTTCCTAGACTTAAAATATCTATAATATTCTTTCAATGTGCACTTACACTTCAATTTTCTTACCGAACAGTTCTTTTAAAGAAGAATTAGCTTTCCTTTTATATGTGAGGAAAACTCCCCAGTGTATGAAAACGAAATAATTATTCACCATCTCTTTCTAGCATGTAGCATGCAGTGAGATTTAAGGCCATTGCTTTGTTAGAATATTCTATTTTCTATGAAGGGGCATTATTTTAAGAGCCCTTTAGCTTCTGCCACAAAAACACTATCTCTGTGAAGTTTGTCAAGTGAAATGGACACAGATATGGCACAAAGGCTAGAGAAAAAAGAGAAGCTATGATCTCAGTCCATGTAAAAGAGACGACTTGGACTAAAACTACAGCAAAAATGCCAGGAGAAAGTCTGCCACTATTTAGGAAAGAAATGAGAAAAGTCAGAGGCTAAAATACAAAGCAAAAAGCATGGGCATCCTAATGGGGAAACAAGATACCAATCTCCGATCATTTTTATGCAAAGTATTTTCAGTGGTTTGGGAGGCTAAGTCTAAGGAAAACCAGGTATACACAGAGCTTTTAGGGCACTGTGGTGAGGAAGGCTCCAGAATGTGCTCATATGAGTCTTACAAACATTCTCCAACTTAAGTGACAAAGAGAGAATATGAACTCCTGAAGGGAGATGCCACTGGAAAATCAAGCCTTATTTTTTCTCTCAGATATTTCCTTAAGGAAAAGCCTAGGAATTGAGAACTCTGAATTGACAGGTCAAAATAAACCTTTAGACAAAACAATATTCTTTTTTGAATACACAAACCAACTGCAGATCTCTTCAGCTGGAAAACATGTGTGTTAGTTTGCAGTCTTAAAAAAAAATTCTAAGCAAAATTATGTAGCTCTTTATAGATATCCAAAACTCTTGTTTGAATCTTGGCTCTGATACCCACTAACTGTGATATCTTAGGAGACTTACCCAGCTTCTTAAAGTCTCCCTTTCCTCGTGTGTAAAATAAAGATAAATCCTTAAACACAGTCGGTGCATTGTAATTATTATAATCGTTACAGTAGTCACTTTTTTCCAAATGAATTTGATGGAATGGAGAGCTCTATTTTTAACTTCTCTCTTGTTAGGGTGAAGTGAAAAATAATTAAATTCCATCCCCCTGTAGCTGCAATGATACAATCAAAGTTCAATACATTTTCCTTTGGATTTATTTGATTGCACATGAGTATCCTAATTATGTCTAGAGTCTTGATCTTATGATGAAAGTATCTAAACTGCAAACTACTTGAAGGCAGGAAATGTCTTTTGATAACTCCCCCCCCCCGTTATTTCTAGCCCACTGCTGTGCATATAGGAAGTGCTTAACAAATATCTGTTCATTTAAATTGAAGGGGATATGGGAAGTTACGACAACTTCTAGAACTTGCATCCAATTTTCATTTCTATTTTCCCACTTTGCCCCCATTTTAGCCATGTATATATGTATATGGAGCCCTGGATTTCAAAAAAAGATTATAAGAACGTAAATAAGCCACTTATGGATGACTTACTTTTCCAAATTAGTTAACCTGTCTAGACTCAATAGGCTTTCTATGATCATCAGCACCTCTCTCTGAAGGGGTTGAGATGTAAATCTATGAATTCTTAAGCTCATGCCAAGTGGTTTCCAGGGAAAAATTTAAAGTTGACATGAAATTTGATCAAAATTTGATCCACATGTGTTTTCCTTATCTGCATCATCTGTTTTCAAGCATATTTGATAACTAAGACTTGACATTAAATCAATTTTCCAGTGAACTCTTGTTAGGGCTACACTTGTACGTACGGGAATAAAGAATAGAGAGAAAAGGTTGTGGATGTGAGAGGATTTCAGGTTTGTCTGGTAGCCTTATCATTGTGATCTGACTACAGTAATGAACACGTACATTAAAAAATGCCAAAGTCAACTTTCCAGAAAAGGTGAGAAATGTGGTGACATATCGAATCTTTATTTACTTGATTTATTCAATAATTATTGAGTAACCACGATGTGCTGGTATCTTTTCAAAGCCTTTGTATGGAAAGAAGATGGAGACAGAGTTGGTCCTTATCCTAGAGAATTTCCTACCTCTGTAGAAGCAGAAAAATAGAAAATAAAACAGATTGGAAACTGGACTTTGTATATCGGTTATCTCACCTGTATGTGTTTGGTGTCATGGTTAGGTAAAAAGATGCTTTCTGTGGCCTTCCATCATAGCACATATTGGCATTTGCTTCCTCCTGGTAGAATCATTGTAAAAGTTAAAATAACATGGCTTAAGACATAGAAGAGGCACTCAGATAATAGCACCTTGCATTTATTAGTTGTATATTGGGAATAATCAAAGGACCAAATTCAATTATGTATAGAAAAGCGTGCTAAACACTATAAATAAAATGTGCTGATTGTGTTTATGATTGATATACATTTTTGTCAGCTTTGTAATTTTAGACCCATCACCTTACTTTTTGGTGTCGATCTATTTACTATCTCGGAGTAGTGGGCGACTTGGGGAGTAGCCAAGGAAGGATGACAGCTTGCAGAGCTCAGGCAGAGGAGCAGATGTAACTGCAGGCGGCTGTCGGCGTGGAAGCTGAGGCGGCAGCTGCTCCGAGGATGAAATCGGGGGGAAGTCTGGGCAGGGACAAGGGGTTCACCCACAGACAAAGGGGAGAGATCTGGTTCTGAGAAACCGCACGTAGAATGCCTCAGGGTGACTCAGAGAGGTCTGTGGATTTTTAGAAATGTTCATTTCTTGGTTTGGATAAGGGTAGAAGACTAGGATGAGGTTCGCGTGCTTTGTAAGAGAAGAAGAAAGGGGAAAAGGAAAAGTCTCCAAAACGTTTCACTATTGTAAGTCTCTCTAGCTCTCTCTCTTCTTAACCCTGCTTCCGAGGAAAAACAAATATTCATGAAGGTGAAAACCCTGCATTTTTGTCATGCCTGCTAGAGGCATGCTACAGTTTAAAACTACTTTTTTCATTATTTTCACTATGGTTTTTGAGTCTCAGATGTTGGTGCTATTTTGTTTTCCTTTTTAGAAACATTTCCAAATTATGTTATATGCAGCACAACTTTTTTGCTGTTGTATCATTTTCATGATAATTGGTAGCTAGATTTTAGCTACCATTTATTGGGTACTTATAATGAATCTCCATATTAAGCTCATGCATTTGCTCACCCATTAGAAAGTAGGTATATTCCTCTTTTACTAAGTGGGACAATGATGTTTAAAGGACTTAAGTTAATTTTCAGTTTTTTAATAGCTAGAAGGGGGTAGTTCCAGGATTTAAACCTAGATTTGTCTACTTCCAAAGCCCTTACTTGAACCACTACATAAAATAACCCCAGTTCCTTAGAAAGATTGCTGCATCCATCTCCTCTGCCCTATTTATAAATGAACAGGTGTTTTCTTCCCTCTTCATTGAGATTTTTTTTTCAGAGTAGGAGGTAGGGAAAGAGAAAGCTTTTATTGGACACATACTGTATACCATATTAGTTTGCAAATATTTTCTCATTCCTCAAGAAAAAAAATCTAAGATCGATATTTTTATGCCTATCTTGCAAATGTGGAAACTGCCAAAGAAGCTGAGTGGTTTGCCCAAGTTCATCATATTTATTCATTTATTTTTCATCTAATATTTATAAACATCTAGCAATCACCAGAAACTGGGTCATCAATTAGGGTACAATACACTAAGTAGAAAGGTAGGTATATCTTCAACATTGTGAATTTGCACAGAAGGGACCATAATTCAGCCTGAAAAGAACCAAAGAATGGAAACATCACACTTCATCCTTTCTCTTTCCGGAAATCTTTTTGTTTTTCTGTTACACCCTGGTGCCTTCTAGAATGACCACATTCTGTATGGTGAAGGAGTCCGAGGGGTGTTCAAAAACCTAATTTATGCAGGAAAGAAGTGTTGAAGAATGAAATTAGGTTGTGTTTTTATCAATATCAGCCTCTAATTGTTAGGAACATCATGACCTTCTTACTGGATGTTTCTTTTTCCCTTGAATTCTCAAGCTCCATTGGGATGAAGCAAACAGGGAATGTGCCATTCATTTTGCAAAGATTTTGAAGAATAAGGAAGAAAACGAGTCAAGATCCAGTAGTACCTTCTAGCAGCCTGCTAATTGTAATCCTGGAGAAATCATCTCTCACCCTATTGCTAAGCACTTGTCTATGTGGCCAGAAGGGGTGTGACCTTCTACCTCTTTTGCTTTTCTCCCAGAATTAGAAAAGGGTAATTTCTCTTCCTTTCAGATGTTTATACATTGGTACATGTTGATGGAGCCACTGTGACTCAGATATGATTAATTCCCCGCTGATATGCAAAGCTCCTGGAGGCACTCCTAGCAATTCTATATGTCATTTTTTTTTCTTTCCCAATTTTGCATAAGTTTTATTCTTTAATATCAGTGTGGCTTTTTGGAATCACACCAAGAACTTCAAATTTCTAAATAAAGAAATTGACCAATTTCTTGAGGATACACTGCTGCCTGAGTTTGACATTAGAGAGAATATATATGCAAGTCTTGAAGCAGATGTAGCAACCTGCAGAAAGCGGGGAATGAGAAGTCTAGACTGTGCTGCAGTTTGACTTTCAGCCCATTGGAGATCAGCTAATGGTGCAGTCTTTGTGAAGCAGTAAATTCTCGAGGCTTAAAAACAACTTAAAGAAATTTTAAGGGATCAGTACATAATGTTGAGTTCACTTTCATGAAAATAATGTGTTAATGAAGTTACTTATTTGAAAATAAAACCAATTTATTGCAATCTGGGTATTCATCATTTCATCAAACTTATCTTTTTTTTTCCCCTAGGGTTTCTTGGTGAAGGACCAATGTCTCAGAACTTTACTTGCCATTGCAGTTTAATTATTTGGTCCATGTCTAGAAAATTAATATAGTCAGAGTTTTAGCATAAAGAAATATATTTAACTGCTTGGATAGTGGTATTTTCTCTTCAGTATTACTTGCTCTTTCCAAAGGTCATGTATAAATTATTAAAATTTTCATGATAATCAGTTATTTGTACATTTAGTAATATCAAAATCATTCATTTAGACCATTTTTCATGATTTATTGAATTTCCAAAGCTATTGATTTTATTCAAGTTTGTTCCTTTTATGAAGGTGCTTAAAGTCACTTAGAAATTGAGACTGTTAGACATTTAAAATTATTGTTAGAGTTGTAGTATCTATTTGGGAAATGGTGATTTTAAAAACTGTTTTTGGTTAATTTTAATTAAAAACACTTCTATTTGAAATACTGCTCAATACCCAAATAATTACCTACATTGCATAAAGTTATTTTTGCTAAGGGCAAATGAGAAAGACCATAAATTATGATGGCAGGCACATGGTTTGCTGACAGAACTATATAAAATATCGCTTTCATCCTCATGTCAGCTCTGGTACATTCATCTCTATGTTAATTCCTTGGGGGCTCTTGTGTAAGTTATAGTTTTGAAAAACATCCCAATCACACTGAGCTTTGTCAGCTTCCTTTTTTTTTTTTTTTTTTACTGACCATATTATTCCTCTGAAAGAACAGATAGAAACTAAGAGTTACTCCTTAGCTGCTCTGGGATAAGCAGTGCCAAAATAGTTACAGAGAAACCAAATATGAACAGCCATGAAACATTTTAGTTTATATTGGGTATTTCAGCCTTACGCCTGCAGTATTGCAAAGTAGTTATAAAGAGTACACAGAATTCATCTCTATAAATATATGCTCATTTGATATCTTTTACAAGGTGTTTCATTGATTCTTGATCCAAAAAAGCCATTAGTACCAGTGACGTGATTAATAGAGTAGATTACAATGTTTAGCAGCTCATTGGAGATGACATATTTTTCCAGTTTAATTCATACATTTTCTTACTATATATAAGTGCACAATATATCTATGATTATGGATTTTGATCTTGCCTTAGTACCCCACCTCTATTGGAAAATATTATTTCTTTTCAAGAACATGTTAGATAGTAAAGATGTTTTTAAGAAGTATTTCTTAAAATGGATGATCCTCACTACCAAATATATTCTGAAATTGTAGCTTTATTTTCACCTACTTCCAGCATGATTCACAAGAAATGGAAAGGAAACAGGAAGGCATTAGCTGATTCTGCATATTCTTCTAGCAGTTTTGATATTCCCCCAAATAGAAAATAGTTCGGGAGATAGAAATACTATGAAGTTTGGCTATATTGTCTAACATTATCTTCTCATGGAAAATTGCATAGTAGACCCAGTACGTTTTAGTCTATGCTTTTTTTTTTCATTTCCCTCCAAATATTTTTTGTAACATTTGAAGAAGGGCAAAGTATTTCAGTTACGGTTTCCCTTAAGTATTTTTTTTCAGATTTTATTTTTTTTATTTATTACATATCCCCCCTCCCGACCCCCTTTCTGCTTGTTCTTGCTGTGTTCATTCTTGCGTTCTTCCATGTCAGCTTGTACCCCCGTGCGGCGACCCACCGAGTCAGCTCACCGCGCGGCAGCCTGCCTGCTCGTGGGGGCTTGCCCTGCCCGTGGCAGCTTTTGCCCTGCCTGCGGCGGCTTTTGCTCTGCCCGCGGCAGCTTGCCTTCTCAAGGTGGTCTGCCTGCTCGAGGAGGCCCTGGGAACCGAACCCGGGGCCTCCTATGTAGTAAACTGGTGCCCTACCAACTGGGCTACAGCCAGCCCCTCCCTTAAGTATTTAATTTCACTTCTACTCTCCAAACTGGAAACTTAATTTCTCTGATCAAATAAAAAAAAATGAAAAAACATATCTTATTTTTTCATTTTTCTTCAACTTAGCATCAAAATATTAGATATGTGATATAATATAATTTATAAAATATATAAGCAAGCATTTTGAAAATGTGCATTGTTTGTATATTTTATAATAGTGACAATTTAGGTATTTATTTAGAAGAAATTCTATTCCAAATAGATTTTGAGGTGGCAGATTTAAAATTCATTACAGAATCCTACCCAATTATTAAAATGCAGATGTCAGAAGATACATG
Source organism: Chaetophractus vellerosus (assembly GCA_004027955.1). NCBI lineage: Eukaryota > Metazoa > Chordata > Mammalia > Cingulata > Chlamyphoridae > Chaetophractus > Chaetophractus vellerosus. The sequence continues at coordinate 17,670 of PVKH010000373.1, forward strand.
GGAGGATTTAGTGTTAACCTGATCCTATTCTTCAGTTCACAACGTTGTCCGGGTAACGTTGAACATCTTCATGGTACAAAGAACTCAACAATTAGAAAGATGAGTAAGAGACTGCTTGCTCTCAAAGATTTTATAGTTTAGTAGGAATAAAACCCAAGATAATTCTGAAAATTACTGAACTACCAGGTGATAGGGTAATGTTCTGAGACCTGTATACAGTACAGTGCAGTAGAGAAGAGAAAACCTTTGAATGTGACTTGAAATTGAGAAGTTTTTTGAGTGGGTATATATTTTATAAAAGATATAAAAAAACTACATGCATAAAACTACACATTCTTTGTCTGATGGCTCCAGCTAGAATGGGGAGAGTGATTTGGATCATTAAATATATTTGTCTAGTTATTTTTTCATTTGAATTAAATAGACCTTTATTGGAACTAACCTAATAAAAATGCTTCAATAATCAGAGATTTGGGAAACATTGTGAGGTGATGTTAAAAGACAAAAGAACAAAATTCCACATGATCTGGTATTTTGCTTTTATTTTTCTTAGCGTAGATTAAAGAAATTGTGATGCTCACCGTTTTAGCAGCACTCTTTCAAAGTGTGTCATTATTTTGAATTACTGCCACTGATTGGAACCATTTCATTTCTTAAAATATGTGATGTACGCATATGTTCATAAATAAATTATAGAAATTATTTTAGGTCCGAATATTTTAGATCTTAAGGAATATATTGATAGGTATTTTATAGAAATAAGTAGCCATTATTTTTGCATTTATGGTATCTTTCATTTGCTAGTACCAAAATCCAAAACACAAGGAGGTGTCTGGCATTGGGTTGTCGTGTATTACTCTCTTGCCAAAAATGGTGATGTGACTGTGATATAACCTGGTTTATTCTGAATGACTCCAAATGGCTCTTCACACTCGGCCAGAGCCCATCTCATGCCTGGGAAGCCTTATGTTTCCATGGCAATGATCCCAGATGAGTGACAGTCTACCTAGGTTCAAGTCCAGGCTCTTCTACTCACAATCTTTATGACCAGGCAAGTTGCTTTGCCTATTTCCTTCTGCAAAATGGAGATTATTATATGACATATCTTATTGGCTTGTTATGAGGATATTCTAAGATAATACAGGTAAAATGGGCTTGAGCAGTGTTTGGCACATAGTAAGAACTCAATTATTGACCATTTTAAAATAAGCTATATATGGATATTTGTTCAATAGATAGAAAGGAAAACCACACCTGAAATTATTCTTCCCACGCACATCAAAAGCTTCTCTCAGATTTTAAAACACAGTAAAGGCAGAAGATTAATGGTCCTACTAAAGCTTCATCATAATTTTTAGATAGTTATTGGGATATCAATACATGTGGAATTTCTTGGTACAAAATGGTAATAAATACTATTTCCCCACTGGGGCTTACAGTAATTATTCCTAACTACCTATACAAATCTTGTTTTCCTGTTGTATGTGAAATACATCACTTCTAAAAATATAGAGGCATACTTAAGCACAAATCTCTCCATTTCCTGGAAGTTACTGTAATATAATGTATAACTAAACAAAGTCGTCCAGCTAATAATGTCTGTTGGCCAAAGTGTTGTCTGTTGTGTTGTCTCAGTGATTAGTTCCCCTTCACTGAGGTGCTCCAGCTCATTCTTTTTTCCTTTCTTTCTTTCTTCTTTTTTTTTTTTTTAGAGGTACTGGGGGCTGGGGATTGAACCTAGCATCTTGTATGTGGGAAGCCGGTGCTCAACCACTGAGCCATGTCAGCTTCCCTGAGTTGTTTTTATCGTTTGATTTTCTTGTTGTTTGTTTTTGTTTTTTCAGGAGGCACCAGGAACCAAATCCAGGACCTCCCATGTGGGAGGCAGGCACTCAACTGCTTGAGCCATATCCGCTCTCTCCGGCTCATTCTTTTTTTTTTTTTTTTTTAAGATTTATTTATTTTATTACATATCTTCCCTTCCCCCCTGCTGCAGGGACGCGCCGAGACTGGGTTACTGCGCAGGCGCGGCTTTCCCCGCTTGTGGGCGGCTTCTGCTTCCATCACGGCCGGCTTTTCAGTTCGCGGGTGGCTGGCTGCGCTCCATTCGCGGGCGACCTGCCCTGCCCGTGGCGGCCTTCGCCTGTCCATGGCAACTTTTTGCCCTGCCCACGGCGGCTCTGGCCCGCCCACGGCGGCTTGCCATTCTCAAGGCGGTCTGCCCGCTAGGAGAGGTCCCCGGGAACCGAACCCGGGCCTCCCATGTGGTATGCCGTCGCCCTATCCACTGGGCTATCCAGTCGGCCCCTCCGGCTCATTCTTAAACCCAGCCTGTAGGGTACCAAGGAGGTCCTTTCATCAATCATGGGCAATATTGTAAAATACCTCAAAGGGTAGAGATTGCTTGCACATATCTATTTTCATAAAAGGAAAGGTCTTGGTTAGTTTAATTTTGGCAACATGAAGAACATAGCTAGTTAGACTGTTGGCATCATAAATAATCCTTCCCTCTGACCTCTGCATGGATCAGCAGACTGTGGTCTCTACAGATTTCAAGATTAATTGCACAAAGAAAAGAACCTCTGAAATCTGAAATGTAGGCTTGGTCATTAGTGCGTTTTGCATGCTGTGAAAACTATATTTGGCATCACTAGCAGCTGTTTGCATGAAGTGTTCTACACTAAAATATGATTGGTGAACACTCGGGATTTTATTTCGTGGTATTGCTTGCAATTATGGAGATGGTGATAGATCAATTTCCATTTCATCTAAACCCGGAAGTAAGAAATAAAATGGTCTGTAATATGCATGTCCTTTCTATTTGAGACTTTGCTAAGTTCCTTGGTCTTTGATTTTTTTTTTTTTGTATTCTAGGAGGGAAAAAAATCTTTCTTCGGTGATGTTTTTCTGAATATGCGTCGTGATCACTTATCATTTCCTGAGTGATTCAAGCACCAATCTTGTTTTTAAAATATTTCCACTGAAATGCAGGACCTGGGATTTCAATGCTGATTTTAAAAGAAGGGCATATAATATTGGCAGGGAGAACTAAGAGGCTTACCTACAAATTAATTTATTCATAATCACTTTGTTATTGCTTTGGTCGTTATTGTGGTGGAGGTTATGGTCAGTAAGAAGAGGCAATAAAATGAGCTTTGACAGTCATCAGAAAATCTGAGTGAGCCTGGTATGGCACATGGGTTAGATAACAGCCAGTGGAGTGCTAAATGTTTAACAGCTGCTTTTAAACAAAAAAAAAAAGAGGGAGGGAGGGAGGGAGAGAGAGAGAGAGAGAGAGAGAGAGAGAGAGAGAGAGAGAGAGAGAAGAGAGAAATCTGATTTGTAGCATTTGCTGTAGTGTAAATACTCTAACCTTGACTATTTTCAAGCTACCAACATGATGTCACTGGATATGTGGAGTTGGGAAGAGATACATAAATGGCTCTGGCTTCAGTGCATCAATAGAACAGCCGTTTTTCTGCTCAAAGGGCCACGTTGGGAATTGGCTTTTATTACCTCTTTCTCACCATCGGAGTGGGTGCTATGGTGAAATGTCTGCTCTAAAGTCACATTGCCAATGCCCATGTTAGAATAAAAACTAAGACCTCAGGATTTACCTTTGACCGCTATATGGGAATTATGAGTTAAAACAAGGAGGAAAGAGATGAGGGGTTGTGCTATACACTAACTGGATCAGCTAGCAGTCAAGACCCCAAGTTCCAGTCCAGATTGTCAATAATTATCCAGGAGACTTGGGATAATTCTCTCACTCAGTGAGTCCACAATCTTCAGTTTTTGAAAGCCTACTGTGTGCCAGGTACTGGATGATATGAAGGTTAACAGGTAAATTCTCTGTCCTAAACGAGCTTAAATCTTTGTATGAGAGAAAAAGAAAAGCAAGTGATAATAGCAGAGTAAGATACGGTCTAACATAGACCTGATGAAAATTATCCTGCAGAATTCTAGGAGGCTCCTGAGGGGAGATGATGGTTTGCTGAACAAGGAAGAATAGATAGAAATTAGGCAAAGAAGGATGAGATGAGAAACGTCTTCAATTCCAGATCTCAGGTTTCAATATTTCACCATCAAGATCATTGTTTATTGTAGGCTTTTCCTCTTCTTTTCTTCCATAGAAACCTTTTGCCATATTAAAGATAGTTTTCTTCAATTCCTAATTTGCATAGTTTTTATCATGAGTGTTGAATTCAGCAGATTTTTTTTCTGCAACTATTGAAATGATTGCATGATTTTTCCCCCTTTGTTAAAGAGGTGAATTACACTGATAGAGTTTCAAATGTTAGACGAACCTTATATTATTGGGAAATATATATACACACACATATAAACACATGCAAATACATGTATGTGTGTATACAAATACGTATATATGACTTTTGAGTCTACATTAATGTGAGAGTTTGGCTTATAATTCCTTTCTTATATTATTCTTGCCAGGTTTTGATACCAAGGTTATAATGGCCACTTAAAATGCATCAATAAATGATTCCTTTTATTTTCTCTTGCTTGGAAGAGTTTGTATAAGATTAATGTAATTCCTTTCTTACATATTTGAAGAAAATCACCAGAGAAGCCATCTTGGCCTGAGTTTTCTTTCTGGGACTGTTTTTAATTCCAGGGTCCATTTATTTAAAAGTTTAGGACTCACCAACTTTTCCATGCTTCTCATGTTGGATTTTTAGCTGGGGTTTTTCTGGAAACTTATTTCTTCCTTTTATCTAAATTGTTAAATTCATCAGCATAAAGATGTTTCTCTTATTTTTTTTGACATCTGTTAGCTCTGTATTAATGTCCCTTTTTCACATTATAGTGATAATTTGTGCTTTATATTTTTCTTTATCAGGCTTGCAAAAGATTTATTATTTGCATTAGTCTTTTCCAAGAACAAACTGCTGGCTCTGTTGATTTTTCCCCCTATTTTATGTTTGCTTTCTGTTTTATTGATTTGTTCTCTTTTTAATTAAAAAAATTTTTTTCTAATTTCTTTGGGTTTGATTTACCATTCTTTTTCTAACTTCTTGAGTTGGAAGCTTAGATCATTGGATACTTAGATCATACTTTTCTAATATAGGCACATAAGTCTATAGATTTCTCTGTAATTAGAGTTTTAGCTATGTTCCTCAAGTTTTGATGTAGGTATTTCAATATCATTTAATTAAAAATATTTTCTAATTTCCAATGTGACTATTTTTTGCTTTTAACCATAGGCTATTTAAAAGTGTGTTGCTTAATTTCAAACATTTGGAGATTATGTAATTATTTTTCTATACTTGAGTTCTAACTTATTTCAAAAGTTGTTGGAGAACATTATGATTTCAGTCCTTTGAAATTTAAGAGTTGTTTTATTGCTCATTAAATGGTTCAATTTTGGTAAATTGAATAATGTGTATTTGTAAGTAATGTATATTTTCTCATTTTAAATGTAGTGCATTATATATGCCAATTAAGGCAAGTGTGTAAAACATGCTAGTCAAATCTTCTATATTATTATAAATTTTAATTTTTGACTTGTTCTGTCAGCTAGTCAGAGGTGTGTTGAAGTCTTCATTTTTGATTATGGATTTACCTATTCTTTATATACTTTGACTATTTTATAACATATATTACAAGCTAAGAATTCTTATGTATTTCTGGTGGAATTACCCTTATGAATTTTTATTCTTTATTTCTAGTAATGCCTTAAAGACTAATTTGTTTGTTACCAGTATACCAGTACTTTGCTTTGAAATTATTCAATCCATTTAAATCTAATGTAGTTACTGATATATTTATCCTAATTGGTGTTGGTAGAGCTTCTTAACTCTGTCACTTGATAGTTTTGAATATACTTGGCCTGTGTCTATTTAAATTTTCTTCTGTCCTAATATTTCCATCTCCATTCTTTTTTGGGGTTCTAATTACTTGTGTGTTATCCTTTATACCATGTTCTTATGTTCTTGGTTTTCAGACATTTAATCTTGATTGTTGAGATGCCTGATAATTTTGGGTTGGGTGTCAGACTTTGCAAATGAATAAATTTAAAGGCTCAGGATGATGATGTATTATCTTAGAGAGGATTATCTTTTCTTCTGGAAGGGGCTGGAGTAGGAGTAGATTGGCTTGATGCAATTAGGAACTGAGATGATTCAAGGTTGTATTTCTCTCTTTGTGAGAGCTTGCTCTTTTCAGTTTTCCCTTACTCTAAGAATATAGCCTCTCTGAGGTCTCACATGAAAGATCTGGCTCTTTTCCTTTATGGGCCTCAAATTCCAGTTTTTGTCTCAAAGCTCCAAATACAGCTGAGATGATTTCTGCTCAGCTTTTCTGCCCTATACTGCTTATGGGTAGGCACATGCCTCAAGTGAAATGCATTTTTCCCCTTCTTTCTGGAAACTTGATCTCTCAAGTTCTAGCTGCCTTAGTAATACTACAATACCTTCAAACAATGTATTTTCCTCTCTAGTTTTATAGTTGCTCTCATTGGAAGTGTTAGTCTGATACTCCATTAGAGCTGGAAGCAGAAATCCCACCGCTGAAAGATTTTAAGACTTGGAATACTGTGATCTGATTTGCATTTCAGAAAAATTTCCTCATCTGTACCATGACAAGTTTTGATGAAAGTGTTCTCTAAGACCCTTTTCAGTTCCAAGTCTCAACGTTATTCATATGTGATACCCTTATAAAAAGCCCTGGGGCTTTAACTATTAGTAACTTAAAGTTAGAAAAGTCTAGGTCCTAGAGAAAATAGTCAAGAAGGAAACATTTATCCTTGGTGTCTTCTCATGTGGGTTCTTTCCTCTGCTTCTTGCCAGCTTCCAACAGCATCCTCTTTTTCTGAGCCCTGGATATCTGGGCGCTCAAACTAATTTTCCGGTAACCTGACCACGCCCTCCCCCATGTGGTGATGCCCCATTCCAGGCCTTCCTCCAAAATGTCTCATATTCTAGAATTAAGCTCCCTGCCCTCCCTGCCTTTCTCCCACACCCATTTAAAAAACTCCTGTTCCCTAAGTATGGTTGTTTTATTGCACAAATTCACTCTAAACAACAGAGGCTCCTATTTAATGTTACGTTCCATGTGCAAAGCATGTGCACTTTATAAACTTAGCAGGATTTAGTTGGGTGACAAAAGGTAGACTAGCATTTCAGGCCCTACTGTAGAGTGATATCTGTGTAGGGGACTCCTCCTACCTGATATTTGTTAAATTCCCCTTAAGGTGCTGTTGCCCACTCTGCACACATTTAACCTTGGTTCTGGGTCTTAGGCCAGCAAAGAGGATGTAGTTGCAGGCAATTTAGGTCTTGGGGAAATAAAGCAACACAAGCCCCAAACCAGAAGTTGATTTGAACCCTCACTTAAAATGGAACTCTGACTCTTGTTGCTCACAGGACTGCCCTCGCTTTATAAAAGTTAAAACAAACATTATTTTATTATAATGGAAACAATATTTATTATACAAAAATATGAAAAATAAAAAAGAACCAATAAATAGGTTAAACTTATTTTTTAATTACTCTGTCTTTTGTTTATATACTTTTCCACATTTAGAGTCATTCATAATAAATATGTTTGATTATTGTTTTTTAAAATGTTTACTTAAAGTGCATGCATACTGTCTATGTTATTGAAAACTCTTTGTAAGCATTGTTTTAAGAGTCTAAAATATTACTTTTTGTAATGGTACCTGTTCCCTTAAGTTGGCTCTTTATTTAACCGTTTCCTTTTTGTTGGATCTATTTTATATCATAAATAACGTTCCTTGCAGAAAATAGTTTTAAGAAACCTGCTATAAATTGTCAAACGAAGATATTTAACTTCCTGTCATTCCATGGCTACTCTTGATAACATCTCTAAATTTTTCTTTACTATATTTCATCCACTTCTGTCTTATTTCTAAAATCTGTATGTATGTCTTATTAAACATATTTCATTCCTTCACCACTCCAACCTGTTTATCTTCTCATTGTTATTTATAGGCTGGTGAGGTATTTGAAGATAGCCATCTCGTACAACCTAAGTCTTCTTTTGACCTGACTGTCAATATTTCATTGTTTACATCTTCCCCTGCCAAGCAGCCCTGTAGGGCCTGCTCCTCTCTTGTTCTCTCGTCAGTATGCCTTTGGCACTCTGTAGCTGCCTGGGACTGATTTATTTCCAGGTGGAGTAGGACAGCTCTGTAGACCAGGAAATTAACGAGTGAGCTCACAGGGGAGGTTTCTGGCCAGTTGGGGGCTGTGATAAGGATTTTTTTGAGTATGGTCCGTGACAGGTGGATCCAAATGTCATAATCAAAAGAAATGCCATTGTTGTTCAGGACATAAGCAGTAGCTTCAATTCACTGGCTAAACAGTTAAAAGTCAAGGGTAAGTCCTTAACTTTTTAATTTGCCAATTATCTTTTGAAAAATTTAGAACCTTTATGGATTAACTAATGTTAAACAAATGCCTTTGATTTTTAACAGCTCTGAGCCCTAATGAGGCCTCGAAACCCCAGCGGGTGATTCAGTTTCCAGCACCGAGGACATCCTCAATAGCTTCCCATCGGCTAGGATTCCATAGCTGCAGTACACTAGTGGGGCAAAGCACTTGATGGCAGTGCCGTATGTTCGTGGCTTCCTCCCGTTTTCACTCTGGTTAACCACTTTTGGTGGTGGTTTTGTGACTGCTGCTTTTTTAAAAACAATTTTATTGAGGAACTAGGAATAAGTTGCTGTTCTAAACCCCTTAGTTAAGAGTCTGGGATCAGTGGATGTTAGTTAAGGGAATAAGGTTATTTTGATGCTTCAAGGCAGACAACTCAGAAAATCAGTGTCTGCTTTAAAGACAACTCTAACTTTTGAAAATCAGTATCTGTTTGGAAACCGACTTGCTGTGTGACCTTTTACAAGTCCCTCAATTTTCCTGAAATTTATGTTTTCTTGAATGCATAGCATTGATAGCACAATAGCACTATTGGATTTTTTTCACATCTTTGCTGGCTAATTTGATAAAATTTGAACCGCACAAGATAAGGATGACGCATCCTTGTAGTAAATGCTCTTTTCCAAAGGTTGCTTTGCTTTGAGTGCCATATCTTAATATTAGATTGTTTTTCCAGATGTTCTGGGCTCATGTTTCCTTCTGGTGAATGAGGTTGCTGGTTGCTGCCTCTGGGTCCCAGGATTTGTGTTATTTCTCGTCTTAGGTAAGGTTTTTGTAACTGCTAGATGCTTTAGAGCCTGGAATCAGTTCAGATAGAGGAGATTTCCAACGGATTCCTGCTCATCCACTTCCTCCCTCGAGAACGATGGGAACCAGCTTTCTCTCCCCTCCTCTGGTAGTGTGAGGGCCACTCTTGTTTTTCCTTTCCTAATATATTGAGTATGCTGACCCCTCACTTAAACCTTAGGTCAAAGGGAGAAGTGGTGATTGGTTTTATTTGGATGATTGCTGCCATATGCTTCTCTTTGGTGGAAGAAAGAGAGGAAGGAAGGAAGGGAAGGAGGGAATGGAGGGAGGAAGGTAAAAAGAAGCGAGGGAGGGAGCAAACAACAGTAAAAAATAGGACTGAAAAAAATCTGTGGACTATGTATGAAAAGCCCAAGTGTTTATCCACTTCATGATTTAAGTTTTGGTTCCATCACCTGCTAACTGTATGACTGTGAGCAAGTAGTTTAACCCAGCAGGGCCTTGGGTTCCTAAACTATAAAATTATCATCATCATTGTTACTTACAAGAGTCTATAACTTACTTTTTGTTCTGAAAATCAAATGTGATGATTGCCTGAAAGTGGTTAGCGGGGCATCTGGCACTTATGTATTTAATAAACGTTAGCTAGAAAAATGAACGCACAGAAAAACCCAAGAGTCAAAGAACAAACTGCTCTGCCCTAACTTGTGAAAGAGTAAATCTCTTGTGTCTCCAGGGTTCTTAGTGACATCTCAGAAAGTGACTGCGGAGGAGAACTGAGCGCTTCGCCTCTCCTCTCTCGGAAACAGATTCAAGGAGACGTTCTGTCCGTGGGGTTGGAGGGCAGCCTAATGCTGTCATCTGCTCAGTTGCCCCTGCAAGAGCTGTAACTGCTCGATCACTCTCAGTGACTATGTAATGTAAATGTTTCGTGTGCTGCTCTAAAAGATAGCCCGGAAAACTGGGAGGCGAGGACCGTAGCTGCCATTCCGCCCAGGCAGGGAGGACGTCAGCCATGAACTGACGGGAAGAGCTGTGGCATTTATACCTGCAGCTGAATGGGCCATGGAGCTAAAGCCATGTCTGAGCAAGAAGACTTGCGTTTCCCCCCATTCTTTCCTACTTTAGGGAAAGGCTTTGGTAACTTTTTTCAGCTCATTAAAATTTGCCAATCGTGACACGTGTTAGAGCTCACAGGTTCCTGGGCCTCAGGTAAAATGTGATTTGTAAGTAATATCGGCATGTTTCACAGAGAGGAGTCCTTGATCTTGGATCCTTTCGGTATTTTGCACCCTGCACGTTTCACTTAGAAGAGGGGCTTGGAAGCACAAATTTCAGGCAGTGGCTGATATCTTAATAGATTCACAGAACCAGCTACCTTACAATGTTGTTGATAGGAAAAGCAAAACTTTTGAATGACATAAGTACAGAACCAATTCTAGTCATTGTTCCTGTGGTTTTCCTTTGAGGCCACCTATTCCAGGATCCTAGGGGGCGTTGAAATGTTCCTATTTTGATGTATTTCTCTGAAGATTGTTTAAAAAATTCTTTAGGAGTGACATTTATTCGTTTTATATTTTCTCTGGTCCTGTCTTGGAAAGTTTTGCTCCCCAAACGTGAGTACTTTGAGAGAATGTTTTATGCAGAAAACCTATTCTTCCCTTAAAGTGCTCATTTATCACATTAAAGTGTGTACTTAGATTTTTAAAAAAGCTTCATTGGAGGGCACGTGGCAAAGATTATTCTAACTAATTGCTGAGATGAAATTTGCATTTATCTGAAAATCTGAGTGCTCATATATATGTAATGCTAGTTGTTCTAGGGCTTTGTGAGCTTCAATTGAAATTCAAAAAATTATTCTTGTGGGGATGTGTTCGTGCGGGTATGAGATACTTATTAAATAATATACAGAATAGTGTGGACTTAGTAAGAGGTCCGTGGTTTTTACCTGATTGGCAAAGGGGTCTGTGGAACAAAAAAGTTTAACAACTCCTGTTCTAGAGGGCGTGTGTACATAAGCCTTCTTATTTCTAATCAGTATAATGAAACTCGTCTAAATCTTAATAAAATTGGTTTATATTCAACTGACATATAGTTTCTATGATATGTAAAATATAGGTTATTACTGAATAAAATATACCTCGAGTCAATAGTTACCTTGTATATTGCAATTTTTTTAAATGCCCACATCAGAAAGTCAGGGTTTCAAATTGCCTGGGACAGAAGAATCCTTGCAGACCTGACTGTGAGTCATGCAGCTAACTCTGGTCACAGCTAGAAGACATCTCATGCATATTTTACAAAATATCAGAGAAGTCAGAACTACAAAGAGAGTTGCGGTTGCCACAAACAGAAGCTACTCATGTCTATGGACATTTATAAAGCCTGTGACTATGTGGGCATCTGTGTGCACCCCTGAGCATAAATGCCATCAAGTAAGCTGAGAATTCACCCTCCTTAGAATTTCAATAAACTTTTACGTCCATATAGATTGAATACGTTGCAATGTTTAATAAATTGTGAAAGTCAATAAGATGCTTTCCCTTCCCTCATGTGGCTTATGTAGCCTTGCTTATGAGCAAAGAACTTGATTATTGCAAATGCTCATAGATATGATGTAAGTAAGTCTTTACTTTCTACTGTAAAAATTGTATTATCAGGGAAATATGCTTTTCTACCAATAAAAAAAGTTTATTAGCCATGGAACAGGTACTCACATTTCACCACTGTGGATGAATTATGCTTATATTGACTGATACCCACCATTTACTGTGTCAGGATCTGAACCATAATCTCTCTATAGATAAATCTCTCTCTGTCTCTTTCTTTCTCTCGAGATAGAATGTGTGCGTAGAGTGTTTGTGTCCATATATATGGTGTATATATATATATTTATAGACATATATGTCCATATTTATCAGAAGACATTTTGCTGAGCTCCTGTGGGTGTCCCTGGGCTCTTTAGCTTAGGAGGAGAAAATGGCCTAGCCAAAGAGAGAAGAAGAAAACTGATAGAACATAGAGCTAGTGAGCAGTAAATGAAGAGAAAAGTCAAAGAGGTTGGGAAAATAGACAACTGAAGATGGAGAGGCAACATTAAGAGGTCACTGAAGAGGTAGGGAAAACTAATAATAAGGAAATGTATACGAATTTTAATTTCTTTAAAGAAACATTATGGTAAAAATCTTTTCATCCACAGGGAAAGGGCAAGGACAAGGAATTTTTAAAAATTTTATTTTGCCATGTATATTAAAATATTAGGTACATAGTAGTGCACAATAAATGTTTATTGATTTATACTGAGTACACAGCATGTTCTAAAAACTTAACTAATTCATACAGCTCTTCAAGGGTCTTAAAACTTAAAAGATAGTCTTATATTTTTCATACATTTTTAAATATTTTATGATTTTAGGGTCTAGAGCTGTCTTACAAATTGGTATATAGCCAGATATAAGCTTTAAACTATATATCCTATTTACAAGCATCGTTATTGCTAGTAATTTTTCATTATTTCTTCCCTTTTCAGTTAACTTAGAAAATTTGCATTTAAACCTCTGTTGTCTAGGTTCAGGAAAAAGAAGAGAAAAGGAACATATCCCAAAAGGTGACCAGATTTGTACAATCTTGTAACACATTTCTGATTTACATAATTACATTCCACTTCAGAAAAGTTTTCTAAAATACAAAATTCATTTACTGATTTTATTTCCATGTCCTAAAGAATAGCCCAGCTAAATGGGCACAGGCTTTGAGACTTGAGTAATAATATATTTTAGAATTGGAACAGCTGTTTTTACTTTTTGAGTGCACATCAGGTCCTGAGTACAGTATTAGGTGCTTTAACACAATACTCTATTATCTCTTCAGGATGTTGAATATATACAAATAAGTGCATATAATCAAAACAGATTTCTAAGCACATGAGTAGAATTGGATGTAAATTACTCCGTTGAGAGTAGCCTAATCATATTACAAGTTGTCCTAAGTACTTCTGTCCTGTGCAAATGTCCTTATTACCTAGTAACATTTTACATGTGACATATTGAAGATCAATTTAAGAAACATGTTTAAAAGAATCTTCAGGGGCCGGCTAGATAGCTCAGTGGATAATGACACCGGTATACCACATGGGAGGCCCCGGGTTCGGTTCCCGGGGACCTCTCCGAGCGGGCAGACAACCTTGAGAAAGGCAAGCCGCTGTGGGCAGGGCAAAGCCGCTGTGGGCAAGGCAAAAAAAGCCGCCAGGGGCAGGGCGGCGCCCCCACGGGCATGGCAAAGTCACCTGTGAAACACGGAGCTGCCACCTGTGAAGCGCGGAAGCCGGGCAGCCCACAAAACACAGAGCACTGCTGTCCGCAAAACATGGAGCAGAGCCGCCCGTGAAAACGGAATGGAGCCACCCACAAACGGAGCGAGCCGCCTCCTCTCGGGCGCGTCGCCGCAAAGACGGGGGAGACAAGAAGCAGACATAGAAAAAGCAAAGAAGAATGCTCACACAGCAAGAGCAAGCAGAAGGTGGGGGAGGATATGTAACCAAAAAAAAAAAAAAAAAACATTAAAAGAATCTTCAATGTGAAAAGGCAGTAGAAATACTACTTAGAATTTTTGGTCAATTTGTTTCAAATCATTTGTCATTGACAGGACAGAAAGGATCATAAATGGACTTCCGCAAGCTTCTACAATCACTTTCCATACTCTGAATTCCCTCCTCTTTCAGTAGATGAATGACCCATGCTACCTTCCATGCTGACCTTTCTACTCATCACTTGTTCCCATCACATCTTGTGATCTCACTTTTGTCTACAGAAAGAACATAAGAAAAAGGTCCCAAACACATATATGCAAATGTTGGGAACGCTGCTCTCTTGGTTGGCAGAGGTTAGCTAGAGAAAATGTAATGGAGAGGATGAAGCCTTTAATTGCAGTTATAAAGACCAAGGAAAAGACACATTCTAGGCTGCAGGATAACCAAAAGGTACTTTAAGTATTAGGGATTACATGCAAAAACCCCAAGGTAAAAAAGGCCAAAAATATTAGACAGAAAATAGTTTCTCTGAATTGAAAAAGATTGACACAAAGTTATCAGGTGAGAAAAACAAGAGCAATAAGCTCATTTTAAGGAATAGAGGAAGAAGGGGGCCACGTGATGGTGGTGAGATGAGCACATGCTGTCTTGTTCACCCTCTTAATATTGTGGACAAACGAATCAAGCACTTTGTCCAGGTAACCGTAATTCCACTGAAATGTGAACCATTTCTCCGCCCGAATCTGAGATGAGGGAACGTACAATTGGAGTAGAGCTTCAAGGAGAAGACATCCTTAAGGACTTGTAATCCTGTCCTATTGCCTGCTGGGCCATGTCCACAGGCTACGCTCTCCTTAATGTCCTCACGGTTTGGTTTCAAGCTCCTCACATCCCCTGCGGAGGTTGCTTATAACAATATTCAATCTACGATGTTCTCATGAGTCTGAATGGTTTATCAAAACAGTGCCCATTGCTCAGTTCTAGCTCCAAAGGCGTTCTCCAGGTATTCTAATCAACATTGGTTCCTTTTTCTCTTATCCCTTTGGGCACATATGATTAGTACAACAAAGAGTGTGTTAGTTTTGTCTCCCTGACCTCCTCGAAAGTTCCAAGTTCAAAGAATGACCCTGGACACAAAACTGAAGATTTAGACAGATCTCCTCCAACCTTTCGTTTTACAAAGAAGGAGACTTTGTAAAATGGAGATTACAGTGATATTCTATGTGCCAGACGGAGTTTTAACATTTTACCATGTATCATGTATGCATCCTAAAGATATACGTTAGGTGCTTTTACTGCCGCCATTTTACAAATGAGAAGGCTGGGGTGCACAGAAGGGCCCTGCCGGTGGCACAGATCTAATAAAAGGCAGTACTGGGATTCAGATCCACACCTTCTGGCTCAAAGTCTGAACTTCCAAGTTAGTGACAGAGGTGGGACAAGAACCCACACAACTTTTTCCAATTCAAGGCTCATGTTTATTCTAACTACTTTGCACCACCCTAATTCCTACCCCATAATTAGGAAAAGAGAGGAAATACATGGGTTTATGAACTTTAGCCCCACTCACCTAAACACATACCTGATATTTCAGCCCTTTCCCCAGAGCACAAGTAAAGATGCTATACCAGTTCTATTGAGCTGATCTAAGGACTCGGCTATCTGAATGTGAATTCATGAACCAACAGAGCAATTAATGTAATAGTTACATATTTTGACTCTTGTTTTATCCATGGGGAGACAGATAAGTACAGTTTTTAATTGAGTTGTTGTGGATCCCAGAATGATTTAGAGTCAAATCATCTAAAGGTTTCTCAATGTGTCAGGTAGAAAGTTAACTTATCAAAACCTCTGTATGGCCCACTTATTTTCCAACAGAGCTTCTTGCCTTCAAGTCTTTGTAAATAGTATGGATTATAATTTATTGGGAATGATTTAGATGAATTCCTGTCCAGGGACAGTGGGATGAATTAGATTACATTCCCCAAGGTCCTTTTGACCTTACAGTAAATACTCTTTATCATTCTGAGCTGCTTTCTCTGGGAACTATTTGAACTTGATCCCGTGGCTTCTCTAGCACAATTCGCAGTGCCATTTCCCTGGTTGATCCTCTTGGAATTTTTATCTGCCATTCAAGCCACAGTCTCTCTCTAACGTAGTATGTTCTTTTACACTATGCTGCTTTGACTTTTACCATCACAGCTTGCATGTTTATTTAGAGTTTATAGAATGTCACTGGGCTTTCCTCTGCACCCTTTAGCCAAGTCACACTTTGCTCTTCTAATCTTCTGTTATAACAGGCTTCCTGTTACTTACATCTCTGCTCCTACATTCTCAATTTGTTCCAGATTTTCTGATAGAGATTCCCCTAAAACAAATCAGTATTCCAGGTGCAGCCACTTGAGATTCAGAAGGGAGAAATACTTGCACTTTTGTTTACTATGATGTTTTTCCGTCTGCGGTTCAAAGTTAAACTTACGCTTGGGTTGCCATTTTGCAGTACAAACTCACCTGGATGGCAACTGCGGTCTAGCCTCAGCTCTTTTCTAACACGTCCTTCTCACAAGCCCTCTTCTCCAGGGTTTTTGTCTTCCTTGTGGCTGACTTTCCATTCACGTTTCCTAGTGTGCAAGCTGGCCTTTTCCCAATCTGCCTCTGGTTTTGTTATTTGATCCCAAGATCTGCAACTCCTCCTAGACCATCTGTATTATTTCTCTGTCCTTGCTGATGTTTTGCAACATTCCCCAGCTTACTATCATCTGCAGATTACATTAGTACACTGTTTACTACCTTCTGAAGATCATTAGTAAAGATGAATAAACAGAAGGGAAGACCTTGCACAGACATCTGTGGAATTTTTCTAGACCGCCTTCCCATCGAGATGGCCGTCATTTTGTCTTTTTTATTGTTTTTTGGCCCGTGTTTAATCCAGTTCTCTCTATGAACACCCTGTTCTCATATCCAAGGGACTGCATCCATAACGTGTGCTTTCACTGCACCACTTTATAATTGTCTAAACAATTCATCAAGTTTGTCTGACAGCATTTATCCTTTATTAAATCCAAGTCTTATTGACGGTTTCTGTTATCTTCTAGATTGTGGAAGCTCTATGTAACAATATATATGCCCACCCTGCTTTCCCTCCAAGTTATTATGGTTTTAAAGCCCTAAGTGTAGATGGAAGAGTATGGAGAGAAGAGAGAGACTCAGAGTCTCTCTACGCCTGTTCTTGGAAAAGCAAAGCCATGTATACAGAGGACAGGATGATGTATGTGCACAAGAGGAGTTAGCATTGATCTTTCTACCCAAATGTTCATCAGTTGTCTCTGCTTTTGGATGTTTGAAGATTGATATCCATATAAAATCAAATAACTAGATTTTAAAAACTGAACAAGAACCACAGCTGCATTTAGGAAACCTATGTGATGTGCCTGGCACTGTGATAAGTTGTGATGTCTATCACCCTCTATGATGACGACAACCCTGAGAGGCAGGTATTTACAGATACGCTACTGGCCCAAAGAGTGCCTTCATAAGAATTAGAAAAAGGCGTCCTTTCCAGAAGGATGCAGCTTCATGTCTGGACACGCGACTGGGAGGGCAGAGCACAGTCTAGATTTAAGCACTCAATGGTCCTTGAGCCAGATATATTTGTGTAACGTGCAACCTGCCCAAATGTACATGGCAGCCCTTTTTCCCATTTTACGGAAGAGGAATAAATGACCCGTTAACTCGGATTTGGTGTTAAAACCAGTGTAGTATTCCCTTGCCACACTGTATTTATCTGCAGATAGGATAACTATGAATCTAACTCCTGTTTCCGTAATTGTGTGCCAAACTCAAACAACCCTTTGTGCTTTTTTTCATAAAAGATAGATTTAATTTAGTACATATGCCTTTCTTCCAGCGTTCAGCTATGTTGTTATTGCTGGGTTTTTTTAACTTTATTTTGTACATTTAATAATTGAAAATATAGACAATTAAAACCTAAAAACTAAACACAGATGAATAAATATATACATTTCTAAATTAAATGTACTGGATACATATAAATTTTTTTTAAAATCAAACAATATGTTACACAATATATTTGGGTCGTAGAAACACATTCATACAGTATTTGCCCTTTCGTGTCTGGCTTGCTTCACTCAACTTAATGTCCTCCAGGTTCATCCATGTTGTCATATGCTTTACAACTTCATTTCTTCTTACAGCTGCATAATATTCCATCGTGTGAATAGACCACAGTTTGTTTATCCATTCCTCTGTTGATGGACACCTGGGTTGTTTCCAACTTTTGGCAATGGTGAATAATGTTGCTATGAACATCGGCGTGCAGATGTCTGTTCGTGTCACTGCTCTCAGTTCTTCTGGGTATAGACCCAGTAGTGGTATTGCTGGGTTACGTGGCAATATTCAACTTCTTTAGAAACTGCCAAACAGTCCTCCACAGTGGCTGTAACATTCTGCATTCCCACCAACAGTGAATAAGTGTCCCTATCTCTCCACATCCTCTCCAATACTTGTAGTTCTCTGTCTTTTTCATAGTGGCCATTCTGGTAGGTGTGAAATGATATCTCATTGTAGTTTCGATTTGCGTTTCCCTAATCATGAGTGATGTTGAACATTTCTCCATGTGTTTTTTTGCAGTTTGTATTTCTTCTTTGGAGAAATGTCTATTCAAGTCTTTTGCCAATTTTTCAAATTGGGTTGTTTGTCTTTTTATTGTTGAGTTATAACATCTCTTTATATATCCTGGATATTAAACCCTTATCAGATATGTGATTTCCAAATATTTTTCCCATTGAGTAGGCTGCCTTTTCACTCTTTTGTCAAAGTCCTGTGATGTACAAGACTGTTTAATTTTGAGGAGGCCCCATTTATCTATTTTTTCTTTTTTGCACGTGCTTTGGGAGAAACCCCCACCTACTACAAGGTCTTGAAGATGTTTCCCTACATTTTCTTCTATTAGTTTTATGGTCCTGACTTTTATATTTAGATCTTTGATCCATTTTGAGTTGATTCTTGTATAGGGGTGAGATAAGGGTCCTCTTTCATTCTTTTGATTATAGATAGCCAGTTCTCCCAACACCATTTGTTAAAGAGGCTATTTTTTCCCCATTAGCGTGGACTTGGTAGGTCTGTCAAAAACCAGTTGACTGTGTAGGTGAGGGTTTATTTCTGGGTTCTCAATTCTATTCCACTGATCAATGTGTCTATCTTTATGGCAATACCATGCTGTTTTGACCACTGTAGCTTTGTAATATGTTTCAAGGTCAGGCAGTGAAATTCCTCCCACGTCACTCTTCTTTTTTAGAATGTTTTTGGCTATTCGGGTGCACTTATGCTTCCAAATGAATTTGGTAATTGCCTTCTCTAATTCTGTAAAGTAAGCTGTTGGGATTTTGATTGGTATTGTATTGAATCTGTAGATCAGTTTGGGTAAGATTGACATCTTCACAATATTTATTCTTCCAATCCAAGAACATGGAATGTCTTTCCATTTGTTTAGGTCTTTTAAAATTTCTTTAGCATTGTTTTGTAGTTTTCTGCATATAGGTCCTGTACTTCTTTGATTAAATTCACTCCTAGTTATTTGAGTCTTTTTGTTGCTATAGAAAATGGAATTTTCCCCCTGATTTCCTCCTCAGGTTGTTCAGTACTAGTGTACAAAAACATTACTGATTTTGCATGTTGATCTTGTATCCTGACACTTTGCTGAACTCATTTATTAGCTCAAGTAGCTTTGTTGTGGATACTTCAGGATCTTCTAAGTACAGGATCATTTCATCTGCAAACAGTGAGAGTTTTATTTCCTCTTTTCCTATTTGGATGCCTTTAATTTTTTTTCTTGTCTAATTGCCCTAGCTAGAACTTCTAGTACAATATTGAATAACAATGGTGACATGGGCATACTTGTCTTGTTCCCGATCTTAGAGGGAAAGCTTTCAACCTTTCCCCATTGAGTATGATGTTGAGTGTGAGTTTTTCATATATGCCTTTTATCATATTGAGGAATTTTCCTTCTATTCCTATCTTTTGAAGTGTTTTATCAAAAAAGGATGCTGGATTTTGTCGAATGCCTTTTCTGCTTCGATTGAGATGATCATGTGGTTTTTTCCCTTCAATTTGTTAATGTGGTGTATTACATTGATTGATTTTCTGATGTTGAACCAGCCTTGCATACCAGGAATAAATCCCACTTGGTTGTGATGTATAAGTCTTTTTATATGCTGTTGGATTTGATTTGCAAGTATTTTGTTGAGAATTTTTGCATCTATGTTCATTAGAGAGACTGATCTGTGATTTTCTTTTCTTGTAGAATCTTTATCTTGCTTTGGTATTAGGGTGATGTTGGCTTCATAAAATGTGTTGGGTAATTTTCCCTCCTCTTCAATTTTTTGGAAAAGTTTAAACAGGATTGGTGTTAATTATTTTCGAAATGCTTGGTAGAATTCACCCGTGAAGTCATCTGGTCCTGGACTTTTATTTGTTGGGAGATTTTTGATGACTGATTCAATCTCCTTAAATGTGATTGGCTTGTTAAATTCTTGTATTTCTTGTAGCGTCAGTGTAGGTTGATTGTGTATTTCTAGAAATTTGTCCATTTCATCTAGGTTGTCTAGTTTGTGGCATATAGTTTCTTATAATATCCTCTTATGATTCTGTTTTATTTCTGTGGGGTCATTTGTAACTTCCCCACTTTCATTTCTTATTGTATTTATTTGCATCTTCTCTCTTTTTTTCTTTGTTAGTCTACCTAGGGGTTTGTTGATTTTATTGATCTTCTCCAAGAACCAGCTTTTAGTTTTGTTGATTTTGTTGAGATTGTATTTCTGTTCTCATTTTTATTTATTTCTGCTCTAATCTTTATTATTTCTTTCCTTCTACTTGCTTTGGATTGGTTTGCTGTTCTTTTTATAGTTTCTCTAGTTGTTCATTTAAATCTTTGAGTTTAGCTCTTTCTTGCTTTTTAATATAGGCATTTAGGGCTATAAATTTCCCCTCTCAAGGCTGCCTTCGCTGTATCAAATAAGTTTTGATATGTTGTGTTCTTGTTTTCATTTGTCTCAATGTATTTACTGATTTCACTTGCAATTTCTTCTTTGGCCCATCGATTATTTAGGAGTGTGGTGTTCAGTCTCCACACATTTGCGAATTTTTTTTCCTGTCTATTATTGATTTCTAGTTTCATTCCATTATGATCTGAGAAGGTGCTTTGTATAATTTCAATCTTTTTATATTTATTGAGAGCTGCGTTGTGACCTAACATGTGGTCTATCCTGGAGAAAGATCCATGGGCACCTGAGAAGAATGTATAACCCACTGAATTTGGATGCAGTGTTCTGTATATGTCTGTTAGGTCTAACTTGTTTATTGTGTTCAAGTTCTTTGTTTCCTTGTTGATCTTCTGTCTAGTTGTTCTATCTAATGATGTGAGTGGGGTGTTGAAGTCTCCAACGATTATTGTAGAAATGTCTATTTCTCCCTTCAATTTTGCCAGAGTTTGTCTCATATATTTTGGGGCACCCTGGTTAGGTGCAAAGATAATTATGACTGTTATATCTTTCTGGTGGATCATCCCTTTTATTAATGTATAATGGTCTTCTGTATCTCTTATGACTTTTTTGCATTTAAAGTCTGTTTTATATGATATTAATATAGCTACCCCTGCTCTTTTCTGGTTACTATTAGCGTGGAGTATCTTTTTCCAACCTTTCACTTTCAGCTGGTTTGTATCCCTGGGTCTAAGGTGAGTTGTTTGTAAGCAGCATATGGATGGCTCATGTTTTTTTATCCATTCTATCAGCCTGTATCTTTTGATTGGGGAGTTTAATTCATTCACATTCAATGATATTACTGTAAATGCACTATTTACTTCCTCCATTTTATTCTTTGGTTTTCATATGCCATCTTGCTTTTGTCTGTCTTTTTACTCTTTTGGTTATCCTTTCTGCTCCTCTTTCTTCTATACACTCCTCCAAGCCTCTCCCTCCTGTCTTTTTTTTTTTTCATATTCTAAGGCTTCCTTTAATATTTCCTGCAAGGGTGGATTCTTTTTTGCAAACTCTCTTAGTTTCTGTTTGTTTGTGACTATTTTATACTCACATTCATATTTGAAGGACAGTTTTGGTGGATAACCAATTCTTGGCTGTCAGTTTTT
>PVKH010000374.1:0-39513 GCA_004027955.1 Chaetophractus vellerosus
AGCGTCACTTTGATGAGACCTTGATTTAGACATTTTCCTGGCCTAAAAAAATGTAAGCTAATAAATTCCCATTGTTTAAGCCAAGCCATTTCATGGAATTTTCTGGAGCAGCCTAGGAAACTGAAACAAGCAGGGTGGGCATCAAAAATTCTATTTTGATCATCATCATGATGGTTAAATGCATGCATCAACTTGGCCAGGTTATCATGTCCAGTTATCTGGTCAAGCAAGCACTATCCTGATTGTTACTGTGAGGATAGTTCATGGATTTAAATAATTAGTAATTTGATTGCATACATGTTTGATTACATCTACAATCAACTAAGGAGCGTGTGCCTTCAACAGTGAGGGAGAAGTCTCATTCAATCAATTGAAGATCTTAAAAGGAGAAATGATTATTTCAGCAGTCAGAAGAGAGATTTCCACCTCTACTTCAGCCAGCCAACTTCATTGAAAACCTTCATTGCAGTTCCCAGCTTGAGGCCACTCTTACAGAATTTGGACTTGCCCATACCCCCAGTCACTGTGCCAATTCTTAGAAAAATCAAATTGTTTAAATATTGATTATATATATATCACCAATTGGTTCTGTTTCCCTAGAGATCCTTGACAAATAAAATCATATTATGTTTAAAATTCCTATAAGAAATCCATGGAAAGATGGGAAGAACACAGTTATATATATGAACTTAGATTTGAGAAAATTGTATTGTCCTGGAGATAAAAAGTGTGAATCATCAGCAGAAATATGGTAAATAAAATCACAAGTAAGGGTGAGATTAACTCTGGAAATTTCAAAAGTGGAAGAAATGATTCCTAGGATTAAATTGGGAATTGCATCACAGAAAGATTAGATAGAATTGGAAGCACCTAGAAAAGAGGTGCCTTCCAAATACCCCCTTAGCTCACCTCTGATTTCAACCCTTTGTTTTGACAGGTATTTCTGACTCACCTTCACTGCTGGCATCCCACCTCCAGGCATATGCTGCATGCCTTTTGAATGTCATAGATGATCACCTGGTCGTTATACAAACATAGCCCAGGAATTCCAACAAGTTAATACACCCAGAATAACCCAATGCAGGAATGCACCAGCCTCCAATCTAGACAACCTGGAGGCATCTGTACATTTCTCAGAAAGTCAAACAAAAGCATGAAAAAGATGAGAGCAACCGTATTTAACAATTATTGAGTGGAGACATACAATTGAGGTGTTACGCAAAATTTCATTATCTGTAAATAAAGCATTGTTTTAAAAATATCTTGGGGAGCAAATGTGGTTAAGGGGTTGCGTCCTTCTCATATGGGAGGTCCTGGGTTCGGTTCCTGGTGCCTCCTGAAAAAAAAAAAAAAAAGAACAAGAAACAAGGGAAACAAACAAAAAAATCAACTCAGGGGAGGCAATGTGGCTCAGTACTTGAATGCCTGCTTTCCACATATGAGACCCTGGGTTCAATCCCCAGCCCCAAGTACCTTAAAAAAAATTATAAAAATCTTATATTATTTACATTCTATATTATTTTAAAATTACAAAGGGAGCAATGATAAGGAATCTATGTTGTTAAATATACAAACTGAAATTAGGTATTTGCTTTTGAATTATCTGCTATTTTTCCATCTGACAGTACATGAACAGCTACCATACCTCTTTATAGCCTCACAAATCACAGTTGATTTTCCCATGCATTGGCTGCTTACTTTCACCTATTGGAAAATACATCCTACAAGTTTTTTGCTTTTTTTTTTAAGGACCCAAGATTAATCACTCTCTCAAGATATAGTGGTATTTCAAGGTATGTGATATGTTTTTTGTGATACTTTGTCACTGCTCTGTTTGCTATCATAATCTTCACATTTATAATAAGGACTATTCAAAAGAATAGTGTATTTTCTCATTTTTTCAACTTCTTTTTCTGTAATTTTTTTGGTATAGTTTCCCTATTTTTCTTTTTCTCTTTTCTTTATTAAACACAAATAGATCCCATTGAAATTATTTTTTCTACTTACATCTTATTCTTGCTTCTACTCTTGTCCCTTTGCTCTTTTATTTTATAATACCTCTTCAGTGAATTTGTCTTCATTTCTTTTAATGCAAAAACATTCATCATATATAGGTGAACATATCTAATTACTTCATTATGTCTTCTAATTTTGTCACACATATGAAATAATATGAATAACTTAAAAATGCTTTTATCTTATATCTTATTTGTATATAATTATTATATTATGTTGATTGTTTTTAAAGTGATGTGTATAAGTAGTTAATACTATCTATATATTTCAGTATAATTTAGTAAAGAGACTGAGAAAAACATTTGCTATTAATTGGAACAAGGGTTCTTTTAAGATTGAAAATTTTGAGGCTAGAATGTAGTGGTAGAACTCAGTATAGTTGTAAAATTAATTAATTAATTAATTAATGCAATGTGACTTTATTGAATTTTTAAAAGAATGAATTCTACACATTTGGCAAATTCAATTACAAATGAAAAAACTGACTGCATGGGAATATGCTGAGAGAAGAAGACATTAAGGTGAGACATTTGTAAATGCTTTTATTATGCATGTTTAATATGTATGAGATAATAAATACTATATAAGTTGGTTATTATGCATAATAAAACATGCAGATTTCATCATACCTTAGAATTGTACCTAATATCATTTTATCTTTCTCTGTGCTTCTCTTGAATTCCATCTTCTACCCTCAATCTCAGAAATAACCACTAATACTAATCAGTTTATCTGCCTTTAAAAAAATATTTTTATGTACATGTGTTCTTAGAATGTAAATCTCTATTTGTACATATTTCTTCATTTATAATGTTGCTATATGAGCATAGTTTTCATAAGGAAATGATAAAAGAGTAATAACGTAATGCATGGTTCCTTAAATTGCATTTTAGTATTTCTTGTTTTTAAGCTTTGCAAAAGTGCTAACATACTGTATGTCACTTTCTGAAACTTGTTTTTTTGATTTAGTTTTATTTATCTGATCCTCATCATGTTTTAGGTACAGTTGTAGTTCATTCTTTTTTACTCACACATACGGTTTGTTGTGTGAATAAATTGCAATGCATTTATCTATGCTCCTATAAATATGTATTGGGGTTGTTTCCATTTTTGTTACTTTATTATTATTTACCTAAATATATGTATTGAGTAGCTAGTTGTGTGCCAAGTTTTCTACTAGGTTCACAACAGAAAAAGTATTTAAACATCTCTTCCCTCATGTAGCTTACATTCTAACAAAGAAGTGGTCATGAACAACACTCTCTAAGAATATTCTGTTACATGCCTCTTGTATTATCTATGCACACATAGGTTCAAAGATCTCTAAGGATTCATGGATAGACTTCATGAATTTGTATGCTTTTATTTATATTTGTTTCTTACTCAACAGACTATAATTACTACAATACTGTTACAATCTGCTCTAAGGGACAGTTAATTCCTTTCTTAAGAAATCATCATACATTTGCTCTATAGTTCTTATCATATAAATATGTGATATAAGATCTTCAGAAGCAATCGCTGTTTTATTAATTTTTGTATTTTTTGTTTATAATAAAATTCCTAGTTATTGATGAAACACAATAATTCTTTCCCTTTTACTCAGTATTCACTCAAAGGTTTTGAAAGAGGGATGAGGTCTTAAAGATGAACCGTTTCAAGTTCCTTATTTAATAAATGTAGGGATTGTGTCTCTCTATATATATTGTAATTACAATGATTAAGATTTAGCTTTGGAGTCTAAGGACCTATGTTAGAATAATGATTAAGCCACTTATTAGATGTGTTCTTGGACTGCTAATATCTGTTTGTGTTAGTTTCTCCATTTTTAAAGTTTGGATATTTTTAGATCACTCAAATTCATGGTAAAGGAATAAATTTTAAAGAATAAATTTTAAATAAAATTTAAAGAACTAATTACAGTGCCTAAGATAATATGAGTACTAAATAATTAGTAGTATTGTAATTATTATCACATCATATATAATAATTGATTTTAAATGCATATGGTTATTTCAATTTATCAGAGGACAATTCATAATTAATAATTGAAGGTTATGAAGCAACACCACTTTACTCTGTGGTGGTTTATGGATTTATTATATAATATTTAACCTCACATTTAAAAAGTAGACTGTTTGAATATTGTGGATCATTTAGACCAGGCAAGCACAGAGATGTGAAGGAAAAAAAAAAAAAAAGATTCAAAAAGTAAAGACATTCTGCCAAAGTATAGTGTTTTAAGATTAATTATTTTTGATAAAATTAATGATTTAAAACTGAGGATAGTGAAAATATATTCATTTATTCTGAGATCAGGATAAGAAGGGATAAACATAAATTCAACATAAATAATGAGATAATTTTGATAATATTTAACTAGACATATTCTAAAAGTACAATTTTTTGTTTTTATTTAAAATATACTAGTTAATTTTTTCAATAGTATTTCATATTTGACACAGACAGAAAAAGAATTCTCAAAAATCCAGTAAGTACATGAAAGGGTAACCCAGTGTGCAATTATTTTGCCCTTTATATATAGAAGTTACAACCAAAAAGTGTTTCATTGCTCTTGTCATTTAATGTTTCAATAAAATGAATTCCATAAGGGAATTCATTTAGAAACAAATTAATAGAAAACAAATGGAATTCTAAACAAGTTAAGGTTTCCTCATACTCCAATTGTCTTAAGTTTTAAAATTAAATTAAAAGGAACTTATTATTACATAAAAATTAAAATTCACATTGATAGTGAACTATAAAATTTATTTAAAACTATTCAGAATTTATATTAAATCACTGTGTTTCAATTTTACTCTGAAATATTAATTTGAGAATATGTGGTAAATTATAAATCGAACCTCCCATCGACCGATCTTGTTTAGATGTTTAGATTATCCAAGCTCATTGATTTTAACCCAATTCCTTCCAATTTACTAAATAGCCAGTTTAGACAATTGCATGTTTAGTTAAATATTACACATAAATTAGACATATTGAAATAGAAATCAACCATGTAACTAATAAACACATAAACTTGTTGAGGGAGGAAACACTTAAGTGTGCATATTTGTTTATTTTTATAATTGTTGTTCTTGGGGTAACCCTTTGTGGAATTTTAGATCCTGATTTCAGTTAAATCAAGAATTTATACATTTACACACTTTAATCTACATTAAACTCCCTGAATGTTGATATTTACACCCCAGTCCACCCACATCACACACCAGAATTTGCAGATATCAAAGAATTTTACTTGAATATAAAGAAAATAGGAGGCAAGAAAAGAAACAGTAATCTTTTACTAAAGGTGATCCTTTTGATATTTCTAATGTCAAAGTTAAATTTGGGTAGCTTATGTCCTCCCTAAGTTAGGGGGAAAATCTATTGAATTGTAGCAAGAAAACAACTTAGGGAAACCTCACTTATAAAAGGAACTTTCATTTCATTGATTATATACTTAGCTTTGTGTGAGTGAACATACAGGAAAGCATGGTGCCTAATTATACAAGCAAAAGCAAATCAGAAAATATGAATGTAGATCTCAATTTGACCTTCATTTATAGACTCAAATTTTATAACTACCCTTTCAGCACTACTCTCTTGTCTGTTAGAAATTTCATTGACTAAACCATGCATGCTCCTAAGCTATAATTCTCATATAAATTATAAAAATTAAAAACTGAATAAACTGTGTGATGATTAGGCTAATTTGTCAACTCGGCCTGGTAATTGTAGCCGGTTTTTGGTCAAGCAAGCACTGGGCTAATTGTAATATAAGGACATTTATGGGCTTTAGTCATCAGTGAGTTTACTGTGTAGATGACTGATTATGTGTACAATCAACCTGGGACACTGCTGTCAGCAATGAGTGATGTTTTATCTAATCAGTTGAATGCCTTAAAAGGGGAAGTGATTTCAGCATTCCGAAAGAATTTCCCAGCTCGTCTTTGGACAGCCAACTTCTCCTGGAAACTCAACAAGGACCTTCATTATACTTTCATCGGAGCCCCTGATTTGCAGCCTGCCTGCAGAACCTGGGCTTGTGCATCTCCACAGTCATGTGAGAGAATCTTAAAAATCTCATACTAGTGACAGATATCTCCTGTTGATTCTGTTTCCCAAAAGAACCCTCACTAATAATACAAACTCTAATATATTTTATACTGAAACAAAAATACATATATACAGTGATTGCTTTGACAGCACATATACTAAAATTGGAACAATACAGAGAAGATTAGCATGGCCCCTGTGCAAGGATGACAAGCAAATTCATGAAGTGTTCCATATTTTTATTGTTCTTACTGAAACACAGCATGGAATTAACATTAAACTTAAATAAAACAAACCTAAATTAAAAATGACAAAAAATACATATATACAAAGAATAAATTTATATACAAATTAAATACAAAATACAAAGATCAAAAAGTCTCTGGGAAAAGTTAATTAGGCCTCATGTTGAGTAGTTTTGTTCAGCTTGTGTGTGTATTTGTGTGTGTCAAAAACTCAATCTAGCTTAAGCAAAAAACAATAAACAACAACAACAAAAAGAAAGACAAAATGGATAGGATACTGGGAGGAGCATTGACATATTTCTAAAAGCAATGATTTCACAGATAGATTGTAGAAATATTTGATTCCATATTCATTTTAATATTTGTGAAGCTTTACAAGGCTGTTCTCATTTAACTGGGTTAGGGTGAAAAAAAGATGGTAATAACTTCTTAGTTTATATTCCTTTTTTTTCCTTTCCTGTGAGAGTCTGAGAATATTATATATCTTTCTAAAATCTCACATTTCTCATCTGTACAGAACTTTTAATAATATATGCCTCACTGTGCAAAAGTAAGGAGTGAGAGAGAATAGAATAATCTCTGGAAAATCTCTTGTAACATAGCAAACATTTAATATATTTAAGCATTTTATTTCCATGGTAGGACATTCTTATATCTAAATAATTATTAGTTACTTTTATTCATTGGCCAGTAAATTATTTAATGCTACTCTGATTTCAAAGATAAGGCAGAAACAATTATTTCAGGTATCATGAATACCTCTAAGTTTCAAGTCTATATTACCTTTCTTTAAGTGTAATTGGAATTTTTGCTACTTTTCAAAGTCAAAACATGAGACAATAAATTCAGCAACTTTGGATGGTAGACAAATAACAAATAAATTAGGTAATCAAATATTTATGAATGTAGCGCATATATATGTACTAAAACAATTAAAATAAAAATTATGTATATATTACACTGTTATTCTACTTTGAAAAAAGAAAGCACCTAATAATCTTGATTGACATATGATAAACATTCAATAAATATTGTAAGAATGAATGATGTAACCAAAATAGTTTAAAAATGGATCCATCTAAAGAAACTATGAAATCATTTTGAAATATCCAATAAAATCACATGTAGTTGACTGGAAGTATTGTTTCATTTAAATGACAAAAAATGCAAAGCTTATTGAATTTATGTAGCTCCAAGTAGTAATATAACATACATTTTGTTGCTTATTAGACTTATACTTTCCTAATGGCATATAGGAAATATATATATTTCAGTACAAACATAAGAAGAAACATTAAAACTCAATGAAGTAAACTTGATAGCAAAACATCTTAAACCTTTTCACTCTTATGAAAGATAAAGAGGGTTAACTGCTTCATTTTATTAAGTACAGTTTTCCATAACTTGGAATTTAATATAATTTATATAAGGAAGACTTGATCATGCTTCCATTTAACATTTTTAACATAAAATATATGTTCACATATAAAATTCATTAATACTGAAAGTATATTCCCATATGATGTATGAAAATCCCATTTGTTATGTATACAAATTTACCATTTTTCCAATTTTATTAAAAAAGAGTCTTTCTTTAGCTTTTTGTCAGCAGTGTATATTTATCAATAATTATAAAAATTGAGAAATATTTAGCTAAGAAGAATTTATAGCATTTTAATGGTAACGTGTATTTAATTTATATTTAATAGTGTGGATTCTTTATATTTTTCTTCAACAACATTTCTAGATTGATTAACAATTGGTGGCATTATGGTTCATTTTAATTTTCTACATTTTACTTACCTGTATTTTTATTATTTTAACTTGAATGACAATGTACTATCCATTTAGTAATATGAAAGCAAATATTTATTTACATTAAAAAATAAGGTACAAAGTAATCAACTTATAGAGTCACTGAATTTTAGGATTTCAGGAGAACCTATAAACCATCTCATCAAATTCCCTTATTATATATCACAGGAAAAAAATACACAAATGGGTTAATCACTTTTTTAAAAACAAATGATCCATTAATGTATTCTATTTAAAAATATATATATGCACCAAATGCTTTGCCAGTTCTTTTCTCAATTATAATACCAAACAAACCAACAAGCAAAAAACAGCCTTGTATGAAAGGAACTTTCATCGGACAGTCCCTAAATCATTGACATAGTTTCTTATGATTATACGTCTTTGAATATCTGTGTGTATATATTTTATCCATTTTAATAAAAGTAATTACATAGCAATCAATTTTAAAAACCAAGTTATCAATAACCTCAAGGGAAAATGGATGAAAATATATAAAATTTTAGGGAGAATAGATGCATTTATTTGGATCCTTTAAAAAATATCCAGGTTAGTTAAAAATGAAATGACATCTGAAGAAAGTATATCTTTGCTGAGGTAAACTCAATTTCAATAAGAAATCTTTTCCTGTTAAAAAAAAAAGAAAGAAAATGATCTCTGACTTCACAGTTACTTGTATTTACGTTTTGTATGCTGTAACTGTGGCAAATATGGATGAAACTATATATATACTCATTAAAGCTGAAGCAACTCAGATCAAATAATCTACCTGATCTCTCTTTCCCGCTGTTCTAGGCAGGGTTCTCTCGGGAAACAGAATCAACACGAGATCTCTGTTAAAAATATAAGATTTTATAAGAGTCTCTCACGTGACCGTGGGGATACACAAGTCCAGGTTCTGCCGGCAGGCTGCAAGCCAGGGGCTCTGATGAAAGACTGATGAAGGGTCCTCGATGAGTTCCTGGGAGAAGTTCGCTGTCAAACAACGAGCTGGGAAATTCTCTCTGAATGTTGAAATCAGTTCCCTTTTATAAGCAGTCAACTGAATGGATAACAGCGTCATCCATTCTTCATCCAATCTTGCTGATTGATGCAGATGCAATCAACCATCCATGCAGTAAACTCAATTAGCCCCAGGCTTGCTGGACCAACAGCTGGACGCAATTACCTGGCCGAGTTGACACATTAGCCTAACCATCACACCCACCTTTTCCCAAACTCTACTAAATCAAAATATTTTATAAAAATACAGAATCCTGTGGATTCAATGAAATAAAGAACAGCGTTTTAGACAGGAAGGCAGGAAGGATCCTTGCAAAATCTATAGATTTAAGAATCTGTTTAGGGGGCTGGCTGTAGCTCAATTGGTAGGGCGCCAGTTTACCACATGGGAGACCCTGGGTTTGGTTCCGGGGCCTTCTTGAGCGGGCAGACCACCTTGAGAAAGCAAGCTGCCATGGCAGGGCAAAGCCGCTGTAGGCAAAGCTGCCTGCGGGCAGGCAAGGCCGCTGAGCAGTGAGCTGACTTGGCGGGTTGCCACAGAGGCGGGGGGAGACAAGCAGACACAGAAGAATGCAAAAATGAACACAGCAAGAACAAGCAGAAAGGGGGGATATATAATAATAATAATAATAATAATAATAAAGAATCTGTTTAATTATGTAATTAAATGTTTAAAATGTTAATAATCACTGTTTTCTCTCTTATTACTACGTTGTTTTAAACATATCCAAAAGCCTTGATAAACTCTATGGAGGTTAGCATTAACAAATATATTTTGCAATATTTGTTTCTGAATGTAGCAATATATTGTATGAATTATTTAACACAAACTGCTTTTCCAATTATCTGTTGATAAGTAAACACAATGTGGAATAATGAGTAAACAAAACATGTAATAACTATGAAGTTTTCTTTAATTATTTAAAATTTATAAGATATTAAAGTTAAATCAATGAAACTGTGTATAAATTGAAAAAAAAATCACTGAAGTTCTATTACAAAGAGAAGAATCTTCAAATGTTGTCAGAGCATGAGATAATAGGATTCCTTGGCTTATCAAATCTGTCCTTTCAATCATCTTCATCCAAAGACAAGACTCTCATGAATATGAATCCTTGGTCAAGGTAGAACAATAACATTCAGAATTTTCTGGTGCAGAATTCTTAAACTACTGAAATTCATTTTATATGACTGTTTTCATATATAGGTACATTTTTTCTGTTTTAACACCCAAACATATGTAATTTGGAGGGATAGTGGTGTCTGCTTACTTTCCTTTTGATTCAAATGAGATTTAAATACACAGCACTTTACTACTGTATATATGTGTGAGTTTTTCTATTTAAAAAAAGGTGCACAAAGATGATTAACATTTCCACATAAATCTGCTTGTTAGGCTACACAAAACCTTTTAGAGGGTGTTCCAGCAATTGCACTACTACTACCAATTAGAGTTTATTTACCATTAAAATTGCTTCCAGTTACCCCATCTCAACATGGAAGTAAAATATTACCATAACATTTGTCAATCGGATTATAAGTAAAATAATTTTTTAATGTGCTTAAAGAAATATTTCATCTTTCTACATCGGCAACAGCATTAACGTAATGTTTAGAAATCAATTAAAACAAGTGTGCTGTGTCAAACCCCTCCCAGAACTATGTGGAAAGAAATCCTTTCAAGGACTTAGCACTTAAAACTTCAACAATACTTTCAAATTCAAAGATTATAAGAAAAATACAAATAAAGAGATCTAGTTGTCATGAAAGGATCTGACATGTCAAATATAGATTTCCACATACAAGGAAGGAATTGGAAATTCATATGCACAAGTTTTGCATGAAAATAGGATTGAAAACATGGATTTTGCATTGCTTTGTGTGTATTCACATAACATTGACCCTATGTAATCTGAGACAAAAATTTTATTTATCATTAGAAATGTGAGTACCTTGAACTCATTATTCTTTAACAACTCTTCATTAGTGATGGCAACTGCAGACCTTACAGAAATGCCAAAGATACATTGATGCTATGAAAACAAATTTGCCTTTTACTTTCACTCATATTTTGCATGGGGAGGTGACTTTGGCAATAACATCTAATATCTCAGCTTTTGCAATTTATGGGGGTCAAGAAAAAAAATCTTTGCACTTAAGTGTTTCAGATATTTTTACACTTCATTTATCTGTGAATTATGTAGGCGGAAAAGAACAATGTAATTAAAGTTGGAGTAATTATTATTACTGTACTTAATGGGAAAGGACATGGAGACAAGCGATTCTGGATCTCTCTTGACTTTATATATAATTAAATTGCAACCTGCTATCTCTAACTTCAAGGGAAAACAAGAAACAATAAAATTGCTTAATGGCATTACAATGATTGAAGTGTATCATAAATATATTTCAATGACCTCTATTGAAAAAATATTTCAAAGTGCAGGTATGTGAATGAAAAATATTAATGATTTTTTAATATGTTCTACAAAAGGGTTTATTTGATAGATTGCATTCTGATCAGGTTATATGCACTGGATTGATACTTTGCATACACTGGATATTAGTAAACACATATTGGATTTATATTTATTTCTAATCATAAAAGGAAACTGTCTTGCTTTCCTCTGGTTTGGTGAGAAATCATTGTGCTGAAAAATTGTTGCCCATTGACCATGATCTCTTGAGGACATCTATTAGATGTTGCTTCAAATTAGTTAACTAGGATTATAAATTTGAGTCCTGGTGGAGGTAAGGTGCAATACAATGGGAAACCAAGGTTATAATGCATGAGAAAAGATAGTTTGTTATTCACGAAAGCAGGATGTTATGAAGGTTTGATAGGAAACACAATTGGCTCAGGAGGCTCAACCAGCAGGTGGGGAGCAAAATGCATAACCAAAGTAACTGGTGGGTTTGTGAATTTATTGTGTTATTGTGTTCCAGGGGTGGAGGTTAATAGATTTCCTTCAGGTATCAAGGATTGGTTAGTTTTAAGCAAATAGGACTTGGGGCTCTAAGGCAGTGCAAATGGTTGGTTTTTAATTTGGGAAAAACTGTGGGTTTGGGTAAGATGTGTGGGAGGTGTAGGTGGTGGCCACAGATTTGAGATTGGCTCTGGGGAACTTTATGCCCCAGGACTGGAAAGCTTCTAATTACCTAGGCCAAGGTCAATGTTGAGGCAAGTGACTTAGCCAAAATAAGATGGATGCCAAGGTAGCACACAAAAATGTTGATAGCTATAAAAATGTACAGGATTTATCTTGTGTATATTTTGGGTATGTCTCTAGAGAAACTGAGAAAGATGGTTTACTTATATATTTTTACATCTCTTCCAGGATATAGTATTCAGTTTGCCTAAATACTAGATATCAGGGACTCTGGGAATTTAACATGCAGAAACTGAAAGGAAAAGTGTCAAGTTTATTAAAGACTAACTTTTAAAAAATTTTCTGATTTTAAAATAGCCACTACTTCCTATTTAAGGAAGGTCTAATCCAGCTTCCCTGATTTATAAGAAATAGTCTACAAGAGATTTATCCAGTATTTACACTCCTGATAGTTTTATATTAAATAACATATTATTTTTCCATCAAATGCCTGGATGGCCCAATTGATTGCTTTTACTGCCATAGTCAGGCTGTTCCAATTCTAAATTTACCATTATACTACTTATTCTCACATAGCAACTAGAATGATCCTTTTAACATGTAAACTACATTATACTTCCCTGCCTAAAACTCTCTAATGGTCCCATTTCACTCAAAATAAAACACCAAAGTACATTCTCTGGCCTCTGAGGTTGACATGATTTCATGCCTTCCTTACCACTCAGATCTAATCTCATAGTACCTCTCTCTACTGCTTGTTTTTCATGCAATCATTCTTTTCCCTAAGGTAGTTGTGACAGTTTGAAGCTTTTTGTGGATCCCAGAAAAGGGCATGTCCTTAGAGCTAATCCATTCCTATGCAGTGTAAGACTATTGTAGGTGGGAACTCTTTATAAATTACTTCTGTTAAGGGCCCTTCGGTTAGACTGAGGGACCCAGGGTTGGTCTTAATCCTCTTACTGGAGTCCTTTATAAATGGAGGATTAAAAGCAGCAGACATGGGGGCGGGGGGGAAGCGGCAGAGATAAAGAAACCCTGAGAGGCTGAAAGATCCTGGGGGCCAGAGGCTGGAATCAACAGAGCACAGAAGCACAGAAAGAGACTCCCAAGAGCCTGAAAGAGATGGGGCCCAGAGGAAAGGAAAGAAATGAGCCATATGCTTGATCACCCACATCTGAGGCTGGGGAGAAAGTAAGCCTGGAGAAGAAGGCAGAGACTGGCAGAGGTGCCATTATGCCTTTCCATGTGCCTGATGGAACACGGCTGCAACCAGGTGAGACAGCATCTCTGATGATACCTTGATTTGGACATCTTCACAGCCTATGAACTGTAAGCTTTTACCCTAATAAATTCATATTATAAAAGCCACCCCACTTCTGGTATGTTGCTCCCAGCAGCTTTTAGCAAATTAAAACAGTATCTGTCCTTTCTGATTGGAATTCCTCTCTCCCTAGCTATCCTCATGGCTAACACCTTTAATTCTGAGATATTCCTCATATGTTTCCATCTTAATGGGTCCTGTCATGACCACCATATTTAAAACTGTTACCTCCCCAACACCTTTACTCCTCTCCCTAGCCAATGACTCCTGATTTCCTTTGCCCTTGCCATATTCTATTTTCCTTTTCCTTTGCACATATCATCTTGTAACATACTATAGTTTCATTATTACGACTATTGTTTATCTATGTGTCTTTCTCCAACCTTAGACTATAAGCTTCATAAGGATCATTATCTGTTTGCTCCTCTGATACATCTCAAGAGCCCAGACTATTGCTTAGCACATACTTTGCATTACATCAATCCATTCATTCAGCTAGTATTATTGAGCACTATCAAGTGTCATTTATGCATCAGAGAGCAAAAAAAGGTCTCTTCCCTAATCAACCTTGTAAGCTTTTCAGGGGGAGTCAATAATAAACAATATAGGCAGTGGGATAGAATTTGCATGTGGCTGCTCATAAGAAGGTAGATAACAAATTCTCGTTGACTTAGTAGCTATTGAAAAATGAGTACAGCATACATTTCAATGAGCCAGTACCTGATATGATATTTTCTTATGTAAGTTTAATAGAAACAGGAAATAAATATATAACACAAGAAAGTGACCAATGGGAAAAAAAAAACACAAATTATTCCTTCTTTGAAATAATTTAGTGTTACACTCTATGTATGGGTCCTGTTTTCTGATCAAAATGTGATAAAAACAGAAATGTACTTACTGTGGGAAACAGCTGAACTTTTATATTAAAATATATCTCTTTAACCATATATGAATCTTAAATGAGGAATATACCCTTTTTAAGAAAACAAAGATATGCCAAAATTGTTTAATAAAACATAGAAAGGCAGAATCAATAGTAAAATTGAAATGCATAAATTACCCTTATCAAGAACCCTAGGTACAAATGAATATAGGAAATAAGGTTCTTAACTGTCTGGTCTTTGAAGAAAAAGAAGGGAGACTGGGAGGAGATTGGGACGGATTTTCAGCTACTATTCTAACACATGCAACACAATGAACTTTGCTTTAGAAATATTGCTTTTGGAGATAATACTATCAATGCCTATTGGCATGTATATATAGAAATATTTTTGCTAAGTATTTTAAAAATATTTCTGATAATATCTGGCTAATTGAATTTCTATCAGATAGATGTATCCCATGCTATATCTACAAATATATTGATAAATATTTTCTTGGTGAATATTTCATCATATATAAATAAATGAGAAAATAAAGCACACTACAGAATGCAGAGTGAAATGTAAAGTACTGTAAAGTAGGAAGTAATTGATCATTTTTAAAGAACTAGAGTAATAGCCATTAATAGAGATGTTTAACAGAATCCTCTTTAACACTAAGATGGATTTATATTTGTTTTATATATATTATTTAAACATACAAAAATATATGGAAGTATATACTCTCCACTTGCTTGTGGTTACTTAAGACACAGAATTTGAAGATGACAAAGGAAAATGCTATTTCCCTATACACCGCCATACTCTTCATTATTAAAACAATCATGAAATTCCTTGTAATTGTGCATGCTCAAGCAATAATCAATGCCTTGAATCCCTTTCCCCTTTCCCTTCTATCATGTAAATCCTCATGCATTAAGGCCCTTTGAAACACAAAATATCTAATCATTCAACTCTTCATACTAAAAAGACCAAACAGGGAGAGAATATTCTCTTTCTGCTAGGGCCTGCTGGACTGAATGTCTGTAATTAGAGCAAACTTACCATTCTTAAGATCTCATGGAGGACTATTTTTCATAAAAATAGAATTTAGAAAGCAACTTATGTGTGTCAGAATAACAGCCCCTCAAAGATGACCACGTCCTGCACTCCAGAAACTCTCAGTATGCTACTTCTACAGGCAAAAGTGACTGCAGATATGATTAAGGTGAAGGATATTGTAATGGGACATTTATCCTGGATTATTTAAGTTGGCCAAACCTATTGACATGTTTCCTTAAAAGAGAAGAACCTCTCCCGACTGAGGTCACAGAAAGCTGCAAAGCTGCTATTTTTGAAGATGGGGCAACAGTCAAGGAACCTGGACAGCCTTCAGCAGCTGGATAAGACAAGGGAACAGATTCTCCCTTGGTGTCTCCAGAAAGGAACAAAGCCCTGGAAGCACCTTAATTTTAAGGCAGTGAGGTCTGTGGCACAATTCAAACACACCCAACTGTAAGATAACATAATGCTGTTGTTTTAAACCACATACCACAAAGTATGTGGTCATTTGTTATAGCAGTAATAAAAGGTAATACACAGCTACAATAAAGTTTTGTTTGTCATATGTGCTTGTCTAATTCTGTAAGAAGAAACTTTTTCTGATTAGAGAAGCATAAACATTTAAGTTATAATTTTAAAAAATATATAATATTTTATAGAACTTTCTAACACTAATTACACATTTTCTGCCTTGACACCAGAAGGCACTGAATAAAATTCCAAGTTTTCATAAATATAAATACCTGTCCTTGATAAATATTCAAAGTTGTTCTATCTAATGAGGTACACTAAACCCCCTGCCTGTGTGTTCTGATTGTTATATTCTCATTGTCCTTGATTTAGTAAATCTATTTCATAAAGGGCTGCATAGAGAAGCCAAATATCCAGCAACTTATAGCAGGAAACTTAATTTTTAAAATGTGTAATATTTCAATGTCATTTGGTCTGAGGACAGCTCCATTTATCCCCTGTTATGTAAAGAACATGAGACTTGATTCAGGTGCAGAAAAGTAATTTCTTTTCTTTTTTTTTTTTAGTTGTACTTTGCATTAGATAGTTGAGATTTGTGAAAGTTTAATATTTGAAAAATGGATGTGGTACTATTCATAAAACTATGCTTTACTTATATCGATAAGTGAATTTTAATCAAACAAAACCATGTATGCTGACTTGAATTTCCTAAGATATTATTCTGCATGTGTATTGTTTATGTGCATTTTTCTTCCTGAGTATTTTAAGAATTGTTTTGGAGAGTCAAAACTTATAAAGATATCAAGTACAAATCATAACACTATATAAGTGGAAATTACTACATTGTATGTACAACTTGATACATTAAATTAATTGTACAGAGAAAAATTGAGAAAGTTTTGAGAGATGTCTTTCTCAAAATTTTGAGTTAAAAATAATTAATTACTTAGAAGTAAGAAATATGATATGATACTCCCATTTTAAAAATCCTTCAATAGCTTCTTTTCTTCCTAAGACAAAGACCAAGAACTTTACATGATTTCCATTTTGACATCTTCTTTTTGCCTCATAACCACACTTGATTTCTTTTTCTCCAATGTAGTATGTGCCTTCCCTCTCACATCCTTTACACACACTCTTCCTCTGGAATTATCTCCTTCTGTATTTTCTCCATTTTTCAGTTAACTCATATTTTCTTTAGATTTCCACTCAGACATCACTTCTACATGACAGCCTTCTCTGACACTCATACTAATTGAGATATCACCATCATCATCATCATCCTTAATCAACATTAAAGCTATTCTCAAACATTCCAGTTCTCCCTTCTTTCTTTCTGGGCTCATAGTTAAATTGCACTTACCTGTCCTGTGCAGTTAGGTATGACAATATTTTCTGTGGTTTTGGCCAATGAAATGGGAGCACAAGTGGCATTTGTTAGTTGTGGGTAGACTCTTTAAGGGCCCATTTATAATAACAATCCTCTTTCCCCCTTTCTATGATAATTATGGAACCATTGTTGATACATGGTGTCCACATCAGCCTTGTTTTTAGGATGTACAGAGATGTTTCCTGGTATTTGATAGCCATAAGGAAAATGAACAATTTTTAACCGCTATAATTTGTGGTTGGATGTCAAAACAGCATAACCTGGATTATCTGTCTGATAAAGAATTTTGTACCAAGAGCTGATGTTCTGCCATAACTTTAATATGTTACCGCAAATACA
This sequence comes from Chaetophractus vellerosus, assembly GCA_004027955.1. Taxonomy (NCBI): domain Eukaryota; kingdom Metazoa; phylum Chordata; class Mammalia; order Cingulata; family Chlamyphoridae; genus Chaetophractus; species Chaetophractus vellerosus. The sequence goes on from PVKH010000374.1 coordinate 17,694, forward strand.
TGACATTGGCAAAGTGGTTAGGTAGTGATGAGAAAAAAATTCTCATGATATACTGTAAAAATGGTTATTGTGTTAGGTAGTTGCAAAATAGCTGGTGAAATTTGCAGACATTTGAACAAATGAACTTCCAGATCTAGAGGATGATTTCAGAAAACAGAATGATTCTGTATATTGAGTGCAGTAGATTATCTTTGCAATAACATCAGGAAATAGATGAGCTTAGAAAATAAATAATTGGTTTGTAAGTAGGAAGTAAAAGGATTACAACATGTTCACAAATTTAAGGGTGTGTGGGACTGAAAGGGAAATAGTTCCAGGTCTTTGTGATGTATATTACAATACTATTTGTACAACTTGGGGCAACTGGAAGATTAATTAGTGGAAATACAACTTTGTATCCAAACAATATAGCTTATATTTAGTCAGCCACTAATATTTTACTAAGCTAAAGTATCACTTTATTTAAGGAGTTTTAAACATGAGGGATAAAGAGAAAGTTAAAATATATTCTCTTTGTGTAGCTATGCTTGCTATAGAGGGATTCAATCAGCTGCTAATACAAATTACTATATCATTCATAGATCTTTCAGTTAACAGGCTTGAAGAATTCTTAGAAAGTATGTCATTTCTCCATTGAGCTGCTTGTTATATTTTGAAGTTATTGCTATTTGTTTCATCAATATTTTATTGACCTTAGTCTTTAATTACTTATCTATTATTTTTTCTGGGATTTTACAATGCCAAATATCAGCACTGCAGACATATCATGAAATCCAAATTTAAAGTTAACTTAACGATTTTAATAACAGTAGAAAACCAGAAATCTTTAAAATAGATTGAAAAGCGAAGCTGTGATTTTCTGTTTCAATTAAATATTTATACCTTTATGAAGTAGGGTTGCTGTTGCATGCAAGAGCTATGAATAAAATCAATAGTAAGAAGCAAAAAAACAGTTAGAATATAAGGTTACCAATGAAAATACTTCATATAATTATAATCGCTTTTTGAAAGTAAAACACAAAGAACAACAAAGAACACAGAAAGTCCTAAATATCATCAGATAGCTTCCATGCTGGATTTTTAAGAAACTCCTCTTATATCTTTGTACCTTTACAATTTCTTGAATGATTTTCCATAACCTTAAGGGATTTCATTCAGACACAGATAGGATAGCTATTACAAAAAGTCTGGATGGAATTATTTAGCAACAAGTATTTGCATCAACATGGGCATCCCCAGGGAACTTGACTAATATTGTGTGGTTGACAAAAATTGATTTCCTAACTGCAACTGATGTTTGTAGCTTTGTAGAATTTATTAATCTTCCGAGAGGTCACAAGGCCAGAAGCAGGGGCATAATTTCTCCTAATACAAACAGAAAGCCATGGCTGAAAAGATAACATTTCCCAAATAAAGGAATATAATATGTGTGATATTGAAAATAGAGCATGAGTAGGTAGTGTATCTAAACTCTGTGACCAAGTACATAAAATCAGAAAAACTAAACCAAACATTTATCAACTCCGGCAACATCTTGATATGTAGACCAAAAGATCCTGCAGGTAATATCATCTGGGACTTTACATTCTCAATTTAGCTGCTGCTTCTACTTATGGGTCTCAAAAAAAAAAAAACAAGTTGCTTTGTAATCTTTTCTACCATTAGGAGGCTTGATATACCAATGATGTGAATATATACATTAAAACTTAAGAGTAGTGTAGTATACAGTTCAGTAAATATTTATGAAGCATATCCTAGATGTGTTAACTTTAAAAAAGAAGGATAAAGAGCAAAATAACTACAGAAGTTCAAGAAGTTAATCATGCCATTAGAAAACCCAATTTATACCCTAATATATTTAGTGATATAAAGTTTAATTTACAAAATGAAGGGCACAGGTCACCACCAATCAGATTAGATTCTCTCAGTTGGTCCAGATGGTGTCTGTAATGACCAGTATAAGACAATGGATAAGTACCAGGAAAATTGATGTCTTGCATATATGTTTATTACATGCACCTAAATAAAAAGACTCAATGTTTAAAACCAAATATCTTAGAAATAAACATTCAAATAACTAAAATGAATATATCTGTAAATTTTAAAAGACAGAAACAGGTAGGCTGGTTAAGGCTGCTATATTTAGTGTTATATCCTTACCGCTACTGATCCCAAAATATAATTTACTATTTTATTATTGTTGTTGCTGAGTTATGGCTCTGGTAGCAGAATTCACAAAAGGAAATTCACAGGAATGTTAACTTAATTATTTATAATTACAAGCATCATTTTGACCAGAATATTTATATCTGTAAAACAACTACTACTGTCCCAGATATTAAGATATTAATGTTTGTTAAAGTTTGACTGAATAAAAGAACTTATTTCCATTTATTTACATATTTATTCCTCTGAGAATCATATTAAAAGTTATTGTTTTTTAGTAAATCAGAAGACTTTCCTTGCCAGGTGAACTTACCTTGTGAACTGATATTTCCTTTATCATTCTGTTAATACACTTTTGTATGTTGTTCACTTCCTTCTTATGCTTTGATTTCTCAATCCCAGAGTGATTCTCTGTTCTCTCAGTGATTTCTATTGTGTCATAATTGTTTCAATAGCTGAAAAGAACTCTCATCTTTGTGAAACTATTATTTCTCTCCTTTGTTGTTGTTTGTTAAGCAGGCACTGATAGACTAGAAAAAAAAATTCTGGGATGTTTGCATATTTTAACAGTAGTTGAACAGCTGTCTTTGGAAGTAATGTTTCTATATTTCAAAACTTACAGCCACACTATTAATACCATTTTACTTCTCTAATGGAGGTAATTCTTAAACACCACAAATCCTAATTATTTGAACAGCAGTGGGCCTTAATTCATAACTGCTTCTTCCAAAAACAGAAGAACTTTATAGCTTGGAATAGAATGCCTGGGAGGAGTCCTCCCCTTTTATCTGATGATGAACATCATTTCCGGAAATACTGCTCCCTCAGAGGTGATAATTATCCCCGTGAGCCGCCTGGAAGCGTCCCTGCTGACCCATGGTGATGCAGTTAGCAAACTCCAACTGCCTACAGTCTTTCCCTTACCCCCCACGTTCAGATGTTCCCAAATTATCTAATCATTGCTTTATATGGGGAGAGGAGATTAAGGGTATGTGAATCATGCTTTTCCTTTTAAACATTCCGTTTTAAAGGGAAATATCCCACTGGCATGATGCAGTTTCATTTTTTCTCCCTGCAACTGTAGGTATGAAATAGAAGTGATACCATTGATCTAATTATTTAAATGGTTACACATTCCAATAGTTCTAAAAAGTTTGTAAGTAGTGATAATTAATAGAAAATGTTATATTTAATAACCATTTCTTGGTGTCTTTCTTTTACTCTATGCATCTCATTTTAAACGGTTCGGTATTGTAATACTTTGTATATACCTCCATTTAGCACATACTCCACTGTATCTGTGTCTGTGGGTGTGTGTGTGTGGGTGCCTGGCAAATTGTCATCAATAAATTGTCAAGGCTTTAAGAGCAGAGCCATTTTATTTTAAATTTTAGGTAATTTACATAATTATAATTGTAGAATTATCACTAGATCCGTGCTCTAACAGAATGTAGGAACATATTAGACATTCATATTCAATGAATAAATGAATACATAAAAAATGTATGAATAAAGAATAATACAATCCATGGAAATTCTATGTATCTCTTCCTCCCTTTCTCTCTATCTACATATTTATATAATTATGTATAAATATAAGTGCATATGAATTTTATACAAGCATTAGTATAAATTACAGGAATTTTCATAAATAAATTAAAAATAAATTAAGTCAATTTGATATCGTAAAAAAATATATTTTTTTCTCATCTCTACTTATGTTTTAAGAAAAATTAAATCTAAAAAGAACAATTGAGAGACACACAATGATATTCAAATACTACATACAGAATAAATAAATATTGAATGAAAGCATATTTTGTAGGAAGATATCTAAGAGTATACCAAAGGTGGCAAGATGTAAAACAAAGACCATTGATCTCAGATTCAGAAAGTGCCATTTCTATTTCTGAGTCTACCATGACTAACTGTGTGATAATGGAAAATTCACTTAACTTCTCTTGTCCTTATTTTCTCTAATGTATAGTGTAAAAAATGTTCTAAATTACCAACTGTGGTCTAAGAATTTTATAAATCCCCACAATGCAAGCTGTAAGGTATTATCAGAAGCAATCCTGAGCTGATTACCCCTTGTTTGTCCAGTGATAGAACTGATAAAAGTTGTATTTCTGAATCCTTGAGAAATGCTTACTTTCTCTGTTCCCCTAACACGAGTAGCTTCCCAGCTGCAACACAGCTGCTAATAATTAGCTCTTTGATTCATTACAGACATGGTTTAATAACAGGATTTACAGATAGAGGTCTCCACAAGGAGTTAATAATTTGTTGAAGCTCACACTATGCCCATTAGAGTTAATAATGTCCCTTTAGGAGAAGTGTGAACACAACCCCCCTATTCAGTGATTACTTGCTAGAAAAGTACAATTGGACTGCCTTTTCAAAATCTTGATATAGAGTTTGCAGTCTCTAATTGCATTTCATCTTTATATTCCTTGAGACCTGGCATGCATTTGACTGTCTTTAAATAAAATTCTTTCTCCACAAAACCTCAAAGAAAATCTAATTCAAAGTTCTAGAATGTACAAAGTCTGAATTTATTACCACTCTTTCCATGTATGTTTTATCCATTGCTGGTGTGTCTGATTAAGCAATATGTGTTCCTTGCATATATCTTTGGCAAAATGTGTTTAGATATGATTTTTTAGAATAGTCTTTTTCATTAATTTATGTTTCATTAATGTTTTGCTGTTATAATGTATTATAATGTATGGTGGTAAATATGCAATCAAGAGAGGGGCATTTCAAAATTAATGGAGATATTTTTATAAATTCTTCCATAAAGATTAATTATTTAGGCATTAGGGATAAATACATATATGTGGTAGATTAAATCATGTTTCCTACAAAAAAATGGCCAAGTTCTAACCCCTAGTCTTGAGAGTGTGAACTCATTTATAAATAAGATTTAGAGGACCCGGCTAGATAGCTCAGTGGATAAAGAGCGCACTGGGGTACCACATGGGAGGCCTGGGTTCGGTTCCCGGGGACCTCTCCGAGCGGGCAGATGGCCTTGAGAAAGGCAAGCCACCGTGGGTGCGGCAAAAGCTGCCGTGGGCAAGGCAAAAAGCCGCCACGGGCAGGGCAGAGCCCCCATGGGCATAGCAAAGTCACCCGTGAAAATTGGAGCTGCTGCCTGCGAAGCGCGGAAGCTGGCAGCCTGCAAAAACATGGAGGACTGCTGCCCACAAAACATGGAGCGGAGCCGCCCGTGAAAACAGAATGGAGTCACCCACGAACGGAACGAGCTGCTGCCGCAGAGGGCCGACTCGGCACGCCACCACAAAGACGGGGGGAGACAAGAAGCAAACATAGAAAAACACAGAAGAATGGACACACAGCAAGAGCAAGCAGAAGGGGGGGGATATGTAATAAATACAAAATAAATCTTTAAAAAATAATAATAATAAATAAATAAATAAGATTTAGAGCAGGCTCAACAAAGACTTGCAGCAAATTACCACTTTATTTCTTACACAACACAAAGGGTCCAAAAGAACCTGAGAAGAGATACCATTGTGGCTGGTCTCCAGAAAGGCCATCTCCTCAGGTCAGTAAAGGCGGATGGTAGCTCTTCATGCCCCACTTTGAACCTGAGAAGAGAGACAAATCTATGTTGGCTAGGGCAGGTTATTTATACAACCCCAAGGGGAATGAACTCTGCCACTGAGACCTCCCACCCTGATAAGCAGCTGGAACTGCTTGTTCTGGTTTTGGTTTAAGATATGGTCAGGACCCTCCATTAGCCCTATCATCTCTCCCAGGCTGCGGAATGGGAATATATAGAAACATCTGCATACAATAGTAAAGGAAAAGGGGTAGGTAAGGGCTAGGAGGTGGATGCTAGGTGTGTCCATTACTTCCCAAACAGAGGATCTTCAAAGCGGCTATTTGAGAGGCCAACCTGAATCAGGGTGAACACCAATCCAATATAGCTGCAGTCCTTATATACAGAGGGAATTTGGTTGCAGCCAGGAGAATTTAGACAACGCAAGACAGAGAGATAACCATGTGATATAGGAAGAAATGCATCAATAAGCCAAAAATACCAGGGATTGCTGGCAAGCCATCACCAAAACTTTATAGACTCTGGGAGAAAACATGGCCCGGTGATAGCTTGAGGTTAGTCTTCTAGCTTCCAAAACTATGAGACAATAAATTCCTGTTGTTTAAGCCAACCAGTTTGTGATATTTTTCATAACATCTCTGGAAAGTTAAGACACTCTGTACATGCACACACATTCACACACACACACATAGCAGAGAGAAAGGGAGATGTGTGTGAGTGTGCATATATTTTTCCTGTCTGATAATTAAAATATAAAATATAATAAAGGATAATAATAAAAATCAAACTGATAGTTAATGTTTAATAACTCAGTTTTTCTCCAAAGACATAGTACCAGTCAAATATAAGATACACATGGGTTTGATCAAACTAATGTATATTTTCTGAGTTTAAACTCTGAAACCAAAAGAAATGAAAATTTTCATTTGGTCCCCCCACCCATACACCCACTCATAGCCCTCCATACACTTAAGTTCCCTACCCTAAACATACATGCAAAATATTTGCAATATTCATTTCCATAATCAAAATAACTAAACCTCAGTTGGATAACAGCTCAGGTACAATTATATCTGAAGCATATTTGGGGGGGGGGAGAGAAAATAAAGATGCTTTATTTGGTTCAAAGCTTCCCTTGGATGTTTTCAACCACATTAGTGAAGAAGGAAAGAAATCAACTAAAATCAAACTTACTAGGATAGGATTATTTGATGTTCTTATTGTCAAGAAATATGTTCATACTCAGCTAGGAGTGAGTTATCCTTTTTAATCATATAATCTTAGAAAAAATTCTACATGGAATTTTTGATGTTTTACTCTTCAAAATATGAAAAAAAATGTGTGGCAAACATTTTCTTACGAGAAAATCTATACATTTTATTTTTATATTGTAATACAATTACATATATAGTTAGTTTTTTTCTCACTTAAACTGATATACTCATTGGATAATCATATAAACAGCAAATTCAAGTTAAATGATTTCTCTTTTTAAAAAAATTCTTTACAAAAGCAGATTGTTAAACCCTATTTGATGACACATTTTAAATAAAAGATTCTAATAAAATATTTCTAGGACTTATAGGGAAGATCACAGAGGAAGAGAAAAAAAGCCACAGAGAGAGCAGTCAGAAGTTAAAAGTCAATGGAACCTGGAAAAGGATGTAGCGGCCAGGAGAAGCCACTATGTGCATTGCCATGTGACAGAGGAACCAGGACCAAGGATCTCCAGGATTCAGCCCCAGAATGCCAGTCTTTGGGAGGAAAGCATTAGCTTGATGAAACCTTGATTTGGACTTCTCCTAGACTTAATACCATAAGCCAGTAAATTTCATTTGTGTATGGTAAAACTTTGTATGGCATTTGCTTTAGCAATGAAGAAACTGAAGAATTTTGATGAGATTTATTATAGGAATTGGCTCATACAACTGTAAGGAAGGGCAAGTCTGAATTATGTAGTGGAGCCTGCAAGCTGGGAATGCCAATGAAGGTTTTTGATGAATCCCCAGGAGAAGCTGGGTGAAGCAGAAATGGAAATTCTTCCTAATGTCTGCTGAAATCATCGGTTCTTATTTTAAGGTCTTTCAACTGAGTGGATGAGATTTCTCTCATTGTTGAAAGCAATCTTCTTCATTAAAAGTAGTTGCAATCATCCACAGTTGTAAAGAACTTACTGGTGATTTAAATCCATGAAAAATATCTGCACAGTAACAATCAAGCCAGTGTTTGCTTGATCAAACACTTGGACATCATAACCTGGCTAAATTGCCACATGAACTTAACAATATAGTTGGAAAGCTGAAAATTCAAAACTATCTGGAAATTAAACAATATATTCTTTAACAACACAATGGGTCAGAGAAATCACAAGAGAAATTAGGAAATATCTTGAGGGAAATGAAAACAAAAAAAAAATATAGCAAAACTTATGGTTTAAAGCAAAGTAAATGCTGAGAGGAAAATTTATAGTTTGAAATGCTTACATTAAAAAAGGAGAAAGATCTCAAATTGGAGGCATAATCTCACACTTGAAAGAACTAGAGAAAGAAGAGCAAACTCAACTCAAGGTGAGCAGGAGAAAGGAAATAAATAAATATATATACATACATATATATATATATATATCAGAGATATATGAAATAGAGAAAAACAACAACAAAAAAGCAATAGAGAGAAGCAATAAAACCAAGGTTTGGTTCTTTGAAAAGATAAATAAAATGAACAAACCTTTAGATAAATTTACAAAGAAAAAAAGAGAGAGCAAACTCTGGAAGTTTGAGATTATTTTATGAATCCCAAAAAGAGACATATTATTTTTTTAAACTAATCTATTCCTGTGTATGTGATAAACATTGATTGTGTTAAATTCTACTGAGGTTCCTTTGATTAGATTACTTAATAAGATCTCTTTAAGACTTTCGATGGTAGTATGTCAGTGAGGTGATTTAGGTTGACTCTTCACCCTCTGACTGGGTCTGATGTAAATGGAAATAAAGAGAGAGATAGGCAGAGACAGGAAAAGGAAAAGAGACAGAGAGGTTTCACCCACAGCTGAGATGTAAAGAGAGAAACCCTGGAGAGGCTCAAAGAGCTAGGATCAAGAGAGAAAGAGAGGAGGCCTGGTAAAAGAAAAGCTCAATGTCAGGTTTCCTACAGCTGCAGAAATGTAGAAACCTCAGCAGATATTGGCAACCACATCACTTTGCCACATGCCTGAACAACAGGATCAAAAGTATTTAACTTTAGCGAGAAAGCACCTCTTCTGGTGCCTCAATTTGGACTTTTCAAAGGCTTGCAACTGCAAGCCTTTACCCCACATAAATCCCCCTTTTAAGATGCAATAGCCATAGAAGATTCCAATAGCACAATGCCAAGTAAAAACATTGAATCATTAGTTATTAAACTCCCCGTAAAGGTACAGGACCATAAGGCTTCACTGGTGAATATTACCAAACCTTCAAAGAAGAATTAATACCAATCGTGGTCAAAGTTTTCCAAAATATTGAAGATAAGAGAACAGTTCTTAACTCATTCTTTGGGACTTGCACCATCCTAATACCATAGCCAGTTAAAGTTATCATAAGAAAACGGAATCTGAGAGCACATTAAAAAGAGTTAGACACCACAATCAAGTAAGATTTATCCCAGGAATGCCAGGATAGTCCAGCATAATAAAACCTATTAATGTAATACCCCACTAAACAGTAAAATGGAATAAAAAGAGATAATCTCAATTGATAGAGAAAAGGCATTTGAAAAAATCCAGCACCCTTTTTAATAAAAACACTTAGAAAACTGGGTATAGCAGACACTTCCTCAAAATGACAAAGAGAATGTATGAAAGACTCAGCAACTTATTCAGTGGTGAAAGATTGAAGGCTTTCCCTGTAAGATTAGAAACAAGACAAGGATGCCCACGTCACTACTGGTATTCAACACTGTATGTACATTTGGATCTAAACAAAATTATTAGGCTGAAAAAAAAGAAAAGAATGCATTGAATTTTTAATGGAAGAATTAATGCTTTCCCTATTTGCAGGTAACATGACTTTTTTTTAAAATTATATACCCCCCCCCTTTTCTGCTTGTTCTTGCTGTGTTGATCTTTGCATTCTTCTGTGTCTGCTTGTCTCCCCCCCACTGCGGCGACCCACCACACCGAGTCAGCTCACCGCGCAGCAGCCTTGCCTGCTCATGGGTAGCTTGTCCTCCTCGCGGGGGGCTTCTCCTCCCCATGGGGGCTTGCCCTGCCCATGGTGGCTTTGCCCTGCCATGGCGGCTTGCCTTCTCAAGGCAGTCTGCCTGTTCAAGGAGGCCCTGGGAACCGAACCTGGGGCATCCCATGTGGTAAACCGGCGCCCTACCAATTGAGCTACAGCCAGCCCCAACATGACTTTGATAATAGAAAATACTGAAAAAAAATAAACAAAGGAAAGACAATACAGTTAATAAAAGAATTCAGTAAAGTGGTGGGTAAAAGATCAAAACACGATAATCAGTGTGTTTCTATACACTAGTAATGAACAATCTGAAGAAGAAATCAAGAAAAGACTTCCTTTTACAATATCAGCTAAAAGAATCAAATACCTAAGAATCAATTAACCAAGGAGGTAAAGGACTTACATGCAAAACACTCTGAAACTTTGCTGAAAGGAATGAAGAAGAACTAAATAAATTAAAGGACATTCCACCTTCAAAGACTGGAAGACTAAAGATTAAATACTGTTAAGATGTGAATTCTATACAGAACCATTTACAGATTCAACCCAATCCAAATCCAAATCAAAAGACTTTGAATAAAAGGGGGAAAAGGTAAAGACAAATGAGTTCATAAGGCCAAGAGACTTCAAAATGAGTCGGGAGGTCATCCCAGAGGTAACGCTTATGCACATCTCAGTAGGACTTCATAGGCTTCCAATGCAGATATCACCGCAAACAGAAGGGCTCCTGAGGGCAGATAGCCCCAGAGTTTGGTGCCTTATCAGTGGGTCCTAATTTGGAATCCTTGCTCCTGACAGTGACAAAGTTTGACTCAAATATGTCTTCCCTGCACATGGCCCATCTGTCCCTTCTATTCAATCCTATATGTGGTGCTGGGGTTTGTAGGTGTACTTCCAGAGAGCAGAGTCTTCAGGCTGTCCATGTGCCAGCAATCCAAGTATACATAACAGAAGAATGGATAAACAAAATGTGGTATATACATACAATGGAATATTATTTTGCCACAAAAAGGAATGAAGTTCTGACTCATGCTGCCTTTAAAACATCCTGAGTGAATAAGCCAGATACAAAGGAACAAATATTGTATGTTCACACTTACATTAAATAATTAGAACTTTGAAATTCACAAAGTCATATACAGGTTACCAGAGGCTGGGTAGGTGTGGGGAATGGGGAGTTAATGCTTAATTGGTAGGGCGTTTATTTGGGTTGATAGAATAATTTTGGTAATGGATAGTGGTGATGTTAGAACAACATCATAAATGTAATTATTACCAGTGAATGTCATAATTGAAAGTGGATAAAATTGGAAATTTGAGAGTATTTATATCCTATCAGAATAAATTTTAAAAATAACCACACAACTTTACAATACAAAGAGTGAGCCATAATGTAAACTCTGGACTGTATTTAATACTATATTATAATATTGTTTTAGCAACTGTAACAAATGTTGCAATGAAAATGGTAATAATTGGGAAACTGCATATGTGTGATGTGGGTATATATATATATATTATTTCTGTACTACTTGCTTAATTTTTCTGTTACCTACAATTGCTCTAACTAAAAAAATAACACAGAGACACAAAAACATGAAATGTGTTTATTAAATGTTCGAATGTCTATGGATTAATAAAATATAGGTATAGAATTCACAGAAATCATTGAAATTTAATACCACGGGCCTTTGTGTATACATTTTTGTAATACTTTGGCACCAAGTGACAGGAAAAAAAAGCTGGAACTACCTCAGGAAAAATGGAAACTGGTTAACTCAAGAAAGTCAAGGATGATTTCAGAGCACAGGAAAGTCTTCGAGAAGAACTGGAAGCAAGGATGTCAGAATCATCAGAATTTTCTTTCTATTCCTCATGTCTGTATTTTTCTACACATTCACTCCTCTCTCAGGGAAGTAGGTTTTTCAACAAGTGGGAAGTTTGGCTGCCAATAGATTTAAATTGCTTTTCCTTCTGAAAAGGGAAACATTAACCATTGTTATGAATAATAGCATTTCAGAGAGGGCACAGGCAGTCCCCAAAGTTCCCTTCTAGTTTTATAGAAGGGTAGAAACAGGAAAATATGTTCCTCCTTGCTTGGATGTGAAGTCTATACCTTGATGAAACAATTGTGTCCAATGACAGTTTTCACAGCAATGATATTCTTCTGTGTATTTAAGGTAATTGAGATGATTAGATATGTTCCACAGTACAATAAGTTAAAAAGAGATGCATTCGAGAAGCAGGGACAAGTGTTCAAATAGTAATTTTTTGTGTAGTAGTTCAATAACTGACTGTCTTGGGCAGGCCTTATATTCTCTCTACCTTAGTTTCTTTGAATGTGATGTGGGAAATAAAAGCATCTCTTAAGCCTCTCAGTGAAAAGTATTGAAGGTGATGGTGCAGTGAAAAAAAGTCAGTGACTCAAACCCATCACAGTTTGTTTTTCACACACACTGTGTAACATTCTCAGACTATCAGGGTGTGAGCTCTCATTAATTTAGTTACTTAAGATCCAAACTGATGGAAGAAAGTCAAATGATTCTTGATACGATCCTAGAAGGAAAGGAAGCTCTAAAGGGTCTTTATCTGGCAATTAAATGCTGCCTCCTTGAGTTGATACCTGCCATTTAGTTCTCTGCTCATAATTAATTCTTCAGAACTAGTCACTTCATCTCATTCATTTGGAAGGTGGCTTGGAAGTATAATCCTATTCATTAACATATTTGGGGAGTATGGAGTGGTAAATAAGCTAATGATTCCAACAGCAAACCTTTCTGGCCACCAAAATTTGGGTTTCCTTTTATCCTCCCACAGATTAAAAATACTTATCCCCTTCCAGGGGAGACATCACTGAATTCCCATGTTAAACTCAAAGTCCTGGTTCTCTGTGTTATTTGTTGATATCTACAATAAACTATTGTGATAGTTTGAATTTTGTGAATCCCAGAAAATGTTATGTTCTTGAACTAATCCATTCCTGTGGGAGTGGGGCCCTTTGATTGCCTTAAATTCAGTTAGGGGCCTTTGATAGATTACTGAATGAGATCACCATATGGCTTTTTTTTTTAATAATCATTTTTTTATTTTTTAAAAGATACTTAGATTACATAAAGGTTACGCAAAAATATAAGGATTCTCATATGCCCCACTCCCCACATCTCCCACAGCCTTCCACATAAACATCCTTCATTAGTGTGGCACAGTCATTGTAATTGATAAATGCTTCATGGGGCTTTGTCATTCAGCATGGACCATAGTTCACATTGTAGTCTACACTCTCTCCCACACAGTTCTGCATGTTATGGGATGATATAAAATGGCCTATATCTGTTGTTGCAACATCATTCAGGATGATTCCCAAGTCCTGAAAAATCTGCCGTATTACAACTGTTTTTCTCTCTCCCTGCCCCCAGAGCCTCCAGTGGCCTATGGTTCCACATCAATGTTGTAATTTCTTCCATTGCTAGAATCACAATATGTTTCAGTAGAATACCTGTAAGCCTACTGTAGTCCATAGTTTTTTTCCCCAATCCTGAGGATTCTGAGAAGGTGATGTCCACTCCAACTCTAATTGAGAGGGGGCTTATATCCCATGGGGAAGATGGATGGGACTATCTTGCTTGCAGTTGCAGACTCTCTCTGTTCCTTGGGATGGTCATTGTCCATCATCATCTCCTTGTTCCTTGTCCTGGGTGAGTCCAATGAGCCGTAGAGTAGGTGTTACAACTCGGCTGAGGTTCCGGGGGTCCAGCTGGCACATGGACAGCCCAAAGACTTAAGTCTCTTGGACATACACCTACAAACTCCTTATGGCTTTTGATTGGACTAAGTCAGTGAGGCATGACCAGCCTGGATCTCTGCCATCATGTTGGATCTAATTTAAATTTAGAACACATAGAAAGAGAGAAGAGACACATTAAAAAAGGAGCTTTGCCATTTTGACCTTGACGTGTGAGAGAGTGGACTCTATTTTTTCCTACAGCTGCAGAAAAATAAAGAAGCCCTGAAACTCAAGGAGATGAGACTTAAAGAGAGATTCCTGATCACATCACCCACAACAGAGTTCCAGGTAAAATTAGAGAAAGACTGGCAGACCACACTATGTGGCAGGAATCCAGGATCTGCTAGCAGCCAACCTTTGGTGAGAAAGCATCTCTGATGATGCCTTGATTTGGATATTTTTGCAATCTCAGAACTCTTGGCTTTTACCCCAAATAAATTCCCTTTATAAAAGCCAATCCATTTCTTGTCATTTTGCAGTGGCAACCTTTGGCAAAATAAGACAGCTATTGTTGTATCAGTATCTTCATTGGATTCCTATGAGGCTTCTCTTGACCCAGAGATTTATGAACTAAATAGAGAAGATATCTCAGATACCTAAGGAACTATATCATCTCAGGGAAAATCCCACTAAGTGAAAAAATGAAGGATAGAAAAATTACAGGTTTGTGAATCAATATTCCTTAACCACAATACTCCACTTTGGTAGGAGATCTTCATTCCATTATTCTCTATGGATGTTGATTCCATTCTCTCTTCTTCATTTCTCTACTCAGCAGCAAATAAAAGGTGTGATTGCAAACACACCCTCCTTGGAAATTTGGAAGCTCTTTCTCATCCTGCTTTCTGCTCACAGAAGATTCGGGGCGCAATGGTTATTTCTAGTCTTGAAAAATCACAGATTTTTTATTGCAAGCCATGGTTTCTTTACAGTACAAGTTTCTACAAAAAATAGTAGGCTTTACATCAATTTGATTCAGCCAGCAAAATGAACTAATAACCTCACGCACATTTCTTTACTACACGTACTTAGATTTGTCACATCTTAAAAAAAATTTTGTCTTTCTCTTAGTGAATTTCAGCTTAAGTATATCAGATATCAGGCTTCTGTGGAGAAACATACTTTTAATCTATTTTTTTTCTGAGTCATTATGTCCAATTGAGAGAATTTACTGGGAGCTAAACCTGAAATGAGTCTTTGATTTGAGACAACTAAACCAAGTCAGAGCTTTTAACAATGAATCTGACAGCTGTGCCATTAACTTGATCTTTGCTTAAAATTGTGTCTAATAGGCCTTTGTTGCTCAAAGGTCTTCTCAATTTGATATATTTTTCTTTTTTTAATGCAGATGAGAAGCAGTTACTTCTTTCACCCTTGCACATTCAAATTTCTGGACACTTTTTACTCTGTTATTTATTTTTCGCCAATGTAATCAAATAATCCTTCTAGAGACTTGAAAATATGGTCAACATTAATGCCATCTTCTAACCTTTTGACCAAGTTCTTTGTCTAGACCTGGACATTTACTTGTTAGAACATATTCAGTTATCCTCAGTTTTCTCCCTCAACTTTTAAGTCAGCTGCAGACACCACATGGTTCCACTTCTTTCTGGCCGTCACTAGTCCATATCTACTATACACAATGACTATGGATAGAGGTTTACATGTGCAGCAGCTAGGCAAAAATGACAAAAATATACTCATACATATACACACATATGTAAGATGATATCTATTGTGATGATAAATATAAATAATAAAAGCTTCTGATTACTATAAGCTCTCTGTTTATCCTCCTCTCTAAATTGGGAGAGATGTAGAGACAGAAAATAGAAGTGAGAGTAAGCAAGAGTATAAGTGAAGGGTGGTATTTTATACTTATTTAAATACTGTAATTTAATAACAATGAAAATGTTAGTAAGATGCTAATTACACAAGAGAAAACCATGGCCATAACTATACTTCTAGATATGATTTAGTTATTTCTCTAGAATGAGAACAGTCTAGAATATTTTGAGGTCCAGCATTTCATTTGGCTACTGGTCCAGGAAATTTAATTTATAGGATTTCTTCGACAAGCAGTCCTTCTGGCATTTGGTTGTAGTCTGAAGGTCAATTATACCTCTTGTGTCATTCTCAAGTACATGAGCTGATGGTGGAATTCTAATTGTGTTTTACACTCTGTCAAAGTCTGTGGGTTTTTAAAAGTAACTATCAATACTAGAAAAAATACAGAGGAAAATATGATCATTTTTAAACTTGTGTCTAGTTTATTTCTTATTCCTTTTTATAATATTGTCAGACAATACACTATCATAATAGAAATGTTACAGAAAAATTTAGAAAAACTTGATACAAAATATAATCACTCTAAATTCCATCATAAGAAGATAGCTTCTGGTAGAATTTTGGTGGATTTTTCCAGAATAGTATGTTAGTGTTATTGCAAAAATGGGATCAAATATTTGCATTATTGTTCTAATGTTAGCAATATACCATAAACATGCTCCTCCATGCAATCTCTGATTTCTTATTTCCAATGGTAACTTCTGCTCTGCTTTCTATCATCAAAGAGAAATTGTCTATGCAAATAGTCAAAAGTATCTTACACTTTAAAATATTCTAGCCTATTATCATTCTTGAAGCAGAACTAAATCATATCTAAAAGGGAAGATATAGTTTTGGCTCTCCCTTTTGTAATTAAAATCATACTGACATTTGAACTAAACACTACATGATCAGAGTTTAATTTTTCATAAGCAGCTTGATTTGCTTGTCAATGAATTGATAAAAAGCCTTATTTTGTGTTTACTTTTGTATCTCTGATACAGCTCACAATATTGTATGCAACAAATATATCAATCTCATTTCTTCAAACAAAAGAGTGGCAATTAATTTTATCCATCAGTATTACAAAAAGTATTCTAAATACAATGTAATTCAGGTAGAATAGTGTATCAATTATCATAAATATCATGTAAATGAAGTTTTAAATATTTTTAGAAATTCAAATAATGAATAAAAATCAGACTTTAAAACTTCAATAAAATTGTGCCAAAAACCTTCTAGTATATACACAGTCTGAGTAAAGCAAGATATGTTTGTATATGTTGATGTAATCATTGGGAAAGCAGGTAATACCTAGGTCTTTCTCTCTTTGAGCTACATTTTGCAAGAAAAATTAATATTTACTTTTTCTAAAATTGGGTATTAAAAGAGCAGAGAATCACTTTCAGGAGACCTGTGTCATTCTCCATTGTAAAATGACTACATTACTTTGGGTCAGTAAATCCAGCCTCTGAATTATAGGTGTCATATATCTAAAATGAGAGATAGCCCACATTACTTCTAATGTCTGTCCCAACCCTAACAGCATTGTGTAATATCTATGACATTATAGAATAAGTAGTTCTATACTAATTTATTTTTCAAGAAAAACCACATCTTTCTATTTGTCAAAAGATTTTACCAGGATATTTGATATCAATATCAGTGATAGGGAAAGAAAGAAAGAAAAGGAAGGGAGGGAGGAAAGGAGGGAGGGAGGGAGGGAGGAAGGAAGGAAGGAAGGAAGGAAGGGAGGGAAAAAGAAAGAGGTCTTAATTTGTAAAAATTAACTTATGAAGAGTTTGTTATTGGTCTGATGTTCTATACATCTAATGGTCTTAAAAAATGTAGTTTTGATGATAATTAATTTCTTTCTTATACTTTGAGGAAAGATTTAATTGTGATAAATTATCATTAGATTAATCTAGATATTATACATAACTCATAGACTTTCCAAAGGAAATTAGTACAAATTAATGTTGGTTTCTAGATTATAATTTAAAATCAATTAATCACCTTTCAAGTATAATTCACTGTCTCAAATTTACCATTTTTAAAAGTTATCCTATTATTTTATTTACACTAATCTCCATATGATGTTATCTTAAATTATCAGAATAGATAATTTTTGTCACTTCAATAGCATTCATTTTGTAAATTCATATAAAATTCATAAACTCTATCAAAAAGGAAATTATTATCTTATATTTCTTCAAGTGACTTTATAGTTTGTTCTCCTTTATACAATCAGAAGACTAAGATGCTAAGGTTAGGGTACTTAAGTCTTTGGGTTTTTGGAGCATATCCTTTGAATCTGAATGAAGGCATTTCAGAGAGAAATCAAAACTGGAAACAAAACCAAAATCATTCCAACTAAAAAGACTTATCTGAGAAAATAAAATACATGTAAGAGGCAACTGAATAACCAATGTTCTTGTGACACTTTGAAGCTAGTTGAACCCCAGAAGAGAATTTCCTTAAAGCTAATCCATTCTTTTACATGTAAACCTGTTGGAGGTGGGAACTTTTGATATTAAATTACCTCAGTTAAGGACTTTTGAGTAGATTGTGTGACCCAAGGTGGGTCTTAAACCTCGTATTAAAGTCCTCTATAAATGGAGGAATAAAAAGCTGCAGACACAGAAAGAGTCCACAGAGATGGAGAGGAACCCAGAAGCTGAAAGAGAAGTCCCTGGGAGCCAGAAGCTGAGAGGAAGCCACTTTAGCCAGAAGCTGAAAGCAACAAGGCCCATAAGAGAGGGGAGACATGAGGCGACACTGCCATTGTGCCCTGCCATGTGCCTGATTGCCCAGAGCTGCAGCTCAGGGAGGGAGTGAACCTGGAGGAGAAAGTGGAGACTTGAAAAGCTGCCATCATTTTCTGCCACATGACATGAGTCCAGGATCACTGGCAGCTGAAGAGAGCTTTGCCTGATGCCTTGATTTGGGCATTTTTCTCAGCATCAAGACTGTAAGCTTTTAACCTAATAAATCTCATTGTAAAAACCAACTCATTTCTAGTATATTGCATCGGCAGCCTTTAACAAACTAAAACAACTCATAATTATAATCAGATAATTCTGAAAAAGACTTCTAGTGAAATTCTCTGTTTCTGGAGTAGAAGCATTGTCTTTATGGTCTTGCATTGTGGCATCCTAGTTCAAACATGGGAAACTTAAAAGTGGTAAGCTAGTATGTTGTTTTATCAACTAATTTTATTGTTTACTACTAATTAATTTCTCCTTTTGATGAAATTAATTTTCTACTAAATTCCCCTTATGATTAAATCTACAATAAAATTAGCTATGAGTTATCTCTGACCTATACTACCCCAAACTTTCTAGTGGTTGTTCACATGCCCAATTCTCTGAACTAAATCATTGTAAGCTTGAAATACCTAGAGTGGTACCTGTCTGCCTAAATTCTGACTAAAACATATTTAACTAGTAAGTGATAGAGGTAGAATTGAAAATACATTCCTAACCACAATATCCATCCTATTACACCAAATAGAACAAAACCAAGAACTAACATGCAACTTCCTTGACTCAGTGTCGTGATTTTTCTACTGGACCACATTACCCTATATAACATTTCTAGGCTGTTAATATAGAATTTCCTATAGAAATGTCCATGTCTCCACACATTTAATTTCTGAAGATTTTTCATAATTATTGTTTTGTGTGGCAGTTGCTGTGACATATATAGTTCTAGGATAAAAAGTTACTGCTTATTCCTGCAAAATAAAAACCAATTTACTTGAAATATTTCTGGGGAATTTGGTGGAGTTGAGATAGGCAGGAACTGTCTGAAACAACTGTTTTGGAACTCCAGAGGCCAGAAGAACACTGTACAGCATCCAGATTAAAGTGGGATTAAGAAGCTGATAAACTATGGTAAAGAAGAGTAAATTGCTCTCTCCAAGTGGTGGCTAGCAGCACCCATCCCCTACTCTCACAGCAGGCCACGTTGGAGTCCAGTCCCTTGCTAGCTTGCTGGTAACAAAAATGGATGTAAAAGTCATCTTCCCCAAGAAAAAAGGTAGGCATGTGGGCATGACTGATCAATTATCACAGCTTTTAATTAAAACATTTGTTTTGCTGGGGGCCAGGCTCTCAGGGCAGACGTTGTTTCGACCCATCCAGGAAAAGCATGGAGGCAATGGAGATTTAAATATCCAGAGATTCCGCAAGGTTGCAGGGGAGAGTTACCTTTGTTGGATATGCTAGGAGAGCTAGGCTTTGGTGAGCCATCAGAGAAACTTCCTAATCCCCTCCCCAGGGCCCCTGGGAGCTTCTCTGTGCCCTTTTTTAGGGTTCCTGACCCTGGTTTGGCTGGGAAATACTGATGTAGGAAAGTTCTCTTTGGGGTGACCTCCTGCAAGAAAACTCCCTCCAGCAAAAACAGATTGAGACAATAAAAGGAGTGTAAAAAATCTATAGAGACAAAGGCCTCCTGGCTTCAAACACTTGGGAGAGGGATGTTTGTCTCCTGGGAAACAGATAGGGCAAACTCCTGTAAACAGAGAAACACCAAAACAATTAGAAAGCAAAAGCCCAGGACAAGACACAAGCCCAGAAGGACAGGGAAAACCCTACACACTGCATTTCCCTTGGGCAAACCTTCCTGATAGGAAATGTGAAGCTTAAGAAAATCCTTGTCTTATCACCAGCTGGTTACAAAACCAAGAAACAAACATCTCAGGGAATAAATCCCAGTGTTAGTATATAAAAATATTAAAATGTACAGTGTGAATAAAAAGAACAAGTCAAATAAATAAACACAAAAGTGTGCCCCAACCAAAGGAAGAGGATAAAAATACAGAGAACATCAAAGACATGCTGAACAAAGCCTTTTAAAAAGATCTTTAAAATGCTCAAGGGGATGAAGAAAAATTGAGAGAAGGAACTAAAGGATATAAGGAAAACAATGAATGAGAAATAAAACAGTCTAAGTAAAGTGAGAGAAATTTTAAAAAGGAACCAAACAGAACTACTGGACATGAAGACCACAATAACTGAAATAAAAAATTCTCAGGAGGATTTCAGAGCAGATTGGAGCTGGCAGAAGAAATAACCAGTAAACTTGAAGACATGGCCATTTAAATGAGTCAGGTGAAGGGGAAGAAAAATAAAAGAACTATTGAAAGAGAAAATAGTCTAAGACAGCTATGGGACACCATCAAGCACACCAATGTACAAATTATGGGTGACCTAGAAGAAGAAAGAGATAAAGGGACAGAAAGTATAGTCAAAGAAATAATTACAGAGAACTTACCCAACTTAGAAAACTAAATAAATATGCACATCGAAGAATCCCAGAGAACACTGAAAAGCATAAAGGGAGTTCTTTAGACTGAAAGGAAAGGACATTAGACAGTGGTTCAAACCAGCATAAAGAAATAAAGACTCACGTTAAAGGTAATCATTTGGGTAATTAGAAAGGTCAGTATTATTGTAGTGTATTGTTTGTTATGTAAATCCACATCTTACTTCCTACAGATGCAAAAATGAAAATGCATAAAAAGTAATGAAAAGCCTGTTCCTGGACATAAAATGCATCAGATACACATGTTAACAAGTACAAAAAATAAAAATGGGGGGCCGGCTCGATAGCCCAGTGGATAGGGCGCCGGCATACCACATGGGAGGCCCTGGGTTCAATTCCCGGGGACCTCTCCTAGCGGGCAGACCGCCTTGAGAATGACAAGCCACCATGGGCGGGCCGGAGCCGCTGTGGGCAGGGCAAGAAGCTGCCACGGACAGGGCAAGAGCCGCCATGGGCAGGGCAGGTCGCCCGCGGATGGAGCGCAGCCAGCCACCCGTGAACTGAAGCAAGCGCCGGCCGTGAACGGACGCAGAGACCGCCCACAAGTGGGGAAAGCCACGCCTGCGCAGTGACCACTCTCGGCGCGTCGCCGCAGCTGGGGGAAGGGGAGATATGTAATAAAATAAATAAATCTTTAAAAAAATAAAATAAAATAAATAAATAAATAAATAAATAAATAAAAATGGTAGGAAGGGTACATGAAAAGGTGAAAGGGCCCCAAATAACTAAAGCCATCTTGGAAAAGAAGAATGATGTTGGAGAACTGACACTATCTGATCTTAAAACTTATTACAAAGCCACAGTAATCAAAAGAGTAAAGATTATAATAATGGCACAAGGGGAGACATATAGACCAATGGAATAGAATTGAAAGTTCATAAATCAACTCTTACATTTATGACCAGATGA
>PVKH010000375.1:0-39452 GCA_004027955.1 Chaetophractus vellerosus
GAAAAGATTATTTTGTCCAACTTCCTGGAGCCCACAGATGTGGAAACAGTCTATAACATGATCTCATTATATCATCATCCATGCACCCTCTTCACCAGTGGCATCTTGGGAAATGTGAAGGTCTTCAAGCATCTCAGTCAGACTAATTCGAGGTGCTCCTTCATCATCTGTGTCACTTTCCACAGGTATGGTTGAATCTCTGTAAATGTTGACATTTTTTCTAATTGCCTCATCTTCCTCAAGATCTTCAAGGAAGTCTTGGTATGGCCTTTCATCATCTGTATCCATGTTTTCTTTCTCTCTTGCAAGCTCTTTCAGTTTCCAGTTTCTACAATGCTGACGTTTGGTACAATCATAGCTCTTCTTGATTAAAACCACACCAGGGACTTTATCTGCATTCATTTTGTTGACATGCTCATCATTTAAGTTACATTTGGCCAAATCAAACCCTAACACCAAATCTCCAGGATTTAGAAGATGTCCCAAATGAGTACGACAAAAATACTGTTTATCTGTATTCATTTCAGATGTTTTCTGTACCCAGGCTTCTCCGAGGGAATGTTTTTTGGACACGGTTCCAGCACCTCCACTGCATTTTAGATCTTGGACTATGCTACATTCCATCACTATAAACTCCTCTAGCTGCTTGGGATGGCACAAACTATTGAAAGGGTGATTCCAGAAAGTGTTACCATCAATATCCGCAACTTGTAAAGTGTTTGGATCTATGAAGTGAATGGCACTGGTTACTCGAATACACACACAAATCTGGTTCATATTTCCCAGGTTTTGTGCCAGTTTTGGAGACAGACAGACAACATTATCCTTGCATATTGGGACAATTTCCACAGAAAAAGTGCTTTTGTAATTGTATGTGTCACTATGGAAATCCTGAGAGATCAATCTCTGTGATGCTTTGTATCTGCAAGGAACTGTACACTGAAGAAATTCTACCATCTTCTGAGCATGTTGTTTTGAAGAATAATAGAAATCGAGGCCATCATGAATCTCTTTGATATGAAGTGTGTTCTGATGCATTCCATATTTCAAAATCAACTGTTCCAAGTAGTAGATAGTTTTTTTGTGCAAGGTCTTTTGCCTGACTTGAATTACAGCTTTCCAGAAATCCTTCGCTTCTAATCTGTGGCAATCTCCACACATCTGGGGCTGAACAACATAATCCACCACAAACACTTGCTGAAGGATAGCGCCATTCATCACCTCTTTCTGAATAGTCAGTTTAACTTTTAAGTCTCTTAGAATGGGGCTCAGTCCATCTACAAGTCGTACCTTACTCAGAGGGTTTTTGATTTTTTTCAAACACAAAGCAAGAAGTTCCCTGGATTCTAAAGCACACTGTATCCAAGTTCCTGGTGGCTGAAAATATCTTTGACATTGTTTGCAGAATGAAATCGAGACTTGTTTCTGAATGCCTTGGCTGATGTCTACTTTACTTCGCAAACAAGCCACACAAATATTGGCAGGATTTGGACTAATCAGAACACCACACTCACAACACAAGATTTGTCCAGGGCTGCAGTTGCTGGATTCTGTCATATACTCCATTGTTCTGTATACCTTAACCAGCACTTCCAAATAGGACCCAGATTTGTCGGAAACCCCCAGACAGAATGAATCCCACAGCCACTTCAGCGGCTAACACTGCTCACCCAGCTACGGTGAAGATCTCGCAAGAGAAGCACGCATAGGATTATTTTCAACAAATAAGAGATTGAATAATTTATTTTAATTACCTCTTCAAAGGGCCCTTTCGAAACACCTAGAAAAATTGGCAGGAAGAAAAAGGATTTCTAATTAACCAATAAAAACTTTGAAGTAAATCCAAACTGAAAAATTTCTTACTAAGTTTTACTTTAAAGCTAGATTTCAGATAAGGGAACTACTACATCCAATTCATTTTGCTGGAAGAAAATTCTAGGGGTGGTTAAGTGTGCTAAGCTGCAAAAAACAGATCCCATAAAATGGGTTGGCTTTTTTTTAAAAAAAAAAGATATATTTTTTATTATATATCCCCCCCTTTCTGCTTGTTCTTGCTGTGTCCACTTTTGCGTTCTTCTGTGTCTGCTTGTCTCCCCCCACTGGGTCGACCCCCCGAGTCAACTCACCTCGTGGCGGCCTGCCTGCTCGCAGCGGCTTGCTCTGCCCGTGGGGGCTTGCCCTGCCATGGCGACTTTGCCCTGCCTACGGTGGCTTGCCCTGCCTGCGGCGGCTTGCCTTCTCAAGGCAGTCTGCCCGCTCGAGGAAGCCCCGGGAACTGAATCCGGAGCCTCCCATGTGGTAAATTGGAGCCCTACCAATTGGGCTACAGCTGGCCCCTGGGTTGGCTTTTAACATTTGGGAATTTATTAGCTTACAAGTTTACAGTTTTGAGGCTGAGAAAAATGTCCAAATCAAGGCATCATCAGCTTTCTCCCCAGAAACCTGCTGCTGGTGATTCTTGGCTCCTCTGTCACATGGCAAGGCATGTGACAGTGTCTGTTGGTCTCTCCCTTCTCTTCTGGATTTTGTTGCTTTTGGCTTCTTGCTTTTGCGGCTTTCTCTCTCTTTGTCTGAATTTCATTCTCTTATAAAGGACTCCAGTTGGAGGATTGAAATCCACCCTGGGCCATGCCTTAACTGAAGTAACTTAATCAAATGATCCTATCTACAATAAGGTTATACTCATAGGAATGGATTAGCTTTAAGAACCTGATTTTTTGAGGTACATACAGTTCCAAACCACTGGAAGAACTAATGTCACCGATGAAAATTGTATATATTTTTGTTTTTAATTTGTATATTTAATGTTGCACAGTCTGTGCTCAAATAGGCCATCATTTCTTAGAGGCATCCTCAGACAGGTAGATCATGGTCTGAAAATCTCATCAGAACCGTAAATTTCTTTTTTTATTGTTTTAAGTGACATTAAATGTAACTCATTAAATAGTAAAGACATTTTACCAGTTTTTTTTTTTTAACCAAAGGTTATGTAGTCTTCATAGATCAAATGTTTAAAGAAAATAACCCCAAATAGAATCATTTTGAACAGGAGACGGTGCTCTCCATAAGGAAGGAAGGTGTTGGGCTTCTGGCCAGCAGCTTTCCTAGGTGCTCTTCCTTCCACTCCAGTGAGACCCCATGTAACTGATTAACATGACTGTTAACTGTATCAGAAGTTTTTCAGACAAATCACATTTTCAAAGACTCAGAAATAGACTTTTCTTTTCCTTCCCACTGTCCCAAACTGTGTGCCGTTCTTAGTTTTACTTGTGTACCCTGAAACTAGAAAACCCCACTGCATCCCTTAGCAACTGAGATTATTTTCAACAGCATATAATTTATTATACCCCTCGCTCTGACAATTAAGTCAGCTTCCAGAGTAAGGAACACATATTTTTGTGTCCATCTCTTGTAGTTAGCACAATGCCTGCTTAATGAATATTAGGGAATGGATTGGTCTTTTATTCAAAAATTTTTAAGAGAAGTTACACAGAAACTTACACAGAAAGTACAGAGTTCCCATATATCTCTCCTCATTCCAGATTTCCGTTTTTAACATTTTCCATTAGTGGTAACTGTTATGATTGATGAAACAATATTATTATAATTATACTATTAACTGTAACCTACAGTTTACATTAAGGTTAACTCTGTTGTTGTATGGTTCTATGTTCCTTTTTAAAACTTTTAATTCTGGTAACATATATAAAACCTAAAATTTCCCATTTTATCCACTTTCAGATAAATAATTCAGTGGTGTTAATTATATCACATTACCAAAACTCTTTTGTCACTCCAAACAGAAACTCTGTACCAATAAGCATTAATACCCCATTTCCCACTCCCACCTGGCCCTTGGTCACCTCTGCTGCATGGGGCAGGGAGGGCCATGAAGGATAGAGTTGAAAAGTGGCATCTGATTTATTGCCATGGAGGTCATTGGTGAGAGGTTGTGCCTTCCCTCAATCCGTGTTTGCACTCTGCAGCTAGAGTGATCTTTCTGAAACACAAGACTGATGATATATTACATTACATTCATGTTTAAAATCTTTATTGGTATATCCACTGTTATCATGATAAGGTCCATATGTATTTTGCTTTGGGCCACATGCTCCTGCCAAATTGAAACACTTTGAGGTCTCCAACAGAGAGTGTTTTTTCTTGCCTCTGGGTCTTTGCGTATACTAGTGCACTGCTTAAAATTTTTTTGTCTTTCAACCTTCAGGTCTTTACTAAGATGCCACTTATTCAGAATGTATTCCCTGAGTTTACTGCTTTTCCTCTCCCTCTTCTTTCCCCATGATAGTGTCTATCATACTGTACATAACATTTTTTATTGTAGTATAATTTACACAAAATAAAATGCATAGTTCTTTGGTGTTCTGTTTGATGAGTTTTTACAACTGTGTATATCTGTGCAATCACTACCCAAAACAAGACATAAAACATTTCTACCACCCCAGTAACTTCCCATATTCCCTTTCTAGCCACAGCTCACTGTATTTCAGTTGCTTATGTACTTTTATTATTGCTCTATAATTTCAGGAACAATGTCTGATATTACACAGGTATATAACTAACCTAGGATAGCACATGGTACCTAATAGCCATTTAGTATTGGCTAAATGAATATATTTTGAAGATTTTTACTTCATGAGATTAGCCCTTCACTCTATTGTTGGTTGTGACGGATATAACCATCCCGATTCCTCCATTCAAAAATCTTATTTAAAAAAACCTTACCTTCCAAGGGGCACTCATGTGTTCTCTGTCTTTCCCTGTTTTTGAGAGACCATTCTCCATGTCTTTCATGTTTCTGCATATCTTATGAGCCGAAACACTGATTGCCTTTGTTCTGGACTATTTTTCTAGGATGTTTGTTGAAGCAAATGGCCTTGAAAGATAGAGATAGTGTTTTCCTTTGGTACAAAGAGCAGACACATTTACTGTTAAGTATAATAAAGATATTTTTCCCTTTGAGCAAAAGGCAGGTATACTAACTGCCCCTTATAAAAGATTTGGATTTCCTATGTTCCGGATTTCTCTCATATAATACAACCTGATGAATTGTGTGGTTGTTACCTGGCCCTCTTCTCATCCCCTGTAGAAATTCAGGCTTGGGAGTCAACTAGAGAATATTGGGATAGTCTAACTATTGCTATTGCTGTGAGTAACAAGTTCCTCTATCTTTGACTAAATAGCTAGTGATGTCTCCTTTAAGCTCATGTGACATGCTGGGAGATGCTTGTTGATGGGAAGACTTCACTCTTGGTAAACATAGCCTCCCTGCTCTACATACAGGGTTGAAGATGGGGTTTCTGTTACCCTATAAGCCTTTGCAAATGGTGATGATAATGATGAAATGATGGTGATGATGATACTGGTTAATATTTATTGGGCATGTACTGTACATTGTGCCTAAGCACTTACATAGATTATGTCACAACAATCTATGGAATAAAATGTATTTTTATTTTAATTTTACAGCTATGAAAAGCGAAGCACAGGGAAACTAAATAACTTTCTGCGGGCAGTAAGCTTGTAACCATTAACACCGAGCAAATTCTAGGTCTACCTGACCCAAATATGAAAGCTCTTATCCACTATTTGTATCATATCTCCTGTGATAATTGCTGGCAGTTCTGAAGATACATTCAGAAATATATCATTGTGTTTTGCCTGCACAATTATTTTTCTAGTAGATACATTAAATTTTTTTCTCTCCCTCTCTCTGGTTTCATTGATTTGTATTTACTATTCACAGATATATACTTATATAATGTATAAGTATATACATTATATGTATATGAAGAGTATGTACATATATGTACATAGGCACATATATTTGAAGAATAAAGATACAGATATACATGTGTACATACGTATATTTGAATAATATGATTGAATATATATGTGTATATATGTGTCAATATCATAATTATGTCACTGTTAAAGGCCAAAGAATAACAAAAGGGCTCAATTATCAAATACATTAATTATGATTCTATTTATACTTTCATCAGTTCTAATATTTTCTTTGTTTGATCTGGATCCATATTTTATTATATTTTCAATGTATTTTTTTCTCACCAATAAAGGAAAATATTTGAATTTAACAAATATGCTGTGTGTATGTCAATTTTCTGAAACAAGTTTTATTCAAATTTTCCCATGTCAGTTATCATAAAAGCACATGGCTTAAATGAGGCTAATGAATAAGTGTTCTTCATAATAGAACAAAAAAAAACTAGACTTCATTCAATAAACATATTGATTGTACTTCCTAGTTAGTACCATTAACATTAGCTCTAGTGTCTTTAATAATAAATCATAGTTTACTTATATAAAGATAAAGTTTGTGGTCACTTTTGTAAATTATGACATCCGGTGTATAGTTTGCTCTTTGAGAAATGGTTCGTGATAAGTTTCTCTAATGTATTAACATAGGCTCAGTTGAATTATATACAACTCAGACAGAAACAATTTAACTTACTTTTCCTCCTTGATAGCCTGAATTTTATTTTGCCAGGATGTGTATTTGATCTTACTCTGTTGCTTTACTAGTGTAGACACAGATTGTGTGGTTTTTGAGCTAAGTGTTCCATGAATAAAACTTGGTTACAGGAAAACAAAATTTCTTTAGCAATAATCATAAATACTGGATATACTTGTATGGTAGATTCAGATAATATATTTTTCATGGCCCATGATATTTGTGTAATGGGTAGCAAGGATTGGTATTTCAAGGCTTTTCATTGTTTATAATGCCATTCAATCTGATAAACCAGATGGGATCATTTTCTTATGCTTGGCTAGAGAAAATGGGCTACAGATTAGTATTTTATTTAATTTCTTTGAATCAAACCTGCAAGGAAATGCAAATATTTCTAACTCATAATCCATAAACAAACAGATATATTAAGACCCTCTAATGGTCATTTTATTAAACAAATACACATTTGAAATGTTTCATGATAAAATGTATCGTTATTGAACAAAAATGTGTTTCGATTGTATTTCTACAAGTGGGAAGACATCTCAGTTCTATTAACTTTGGTGACATCTTCCCATCCATGTCTAATCTTCATTATCTTCCTCCTGAAGCATGGCAGGAATAGAATGGCTTTACATATCAGGACAACAGTTGGAAGGAAAACTGCTATCATAAAAGTTGGAGGTGTATACCACACAAATTGTTTTATATCTACCCATTTATTCCAGGCAAAAATCAATGCATGTATTGTGCCCAGTAGAAGGGAAAAAATTCCTAGCTTGCTCTGCAAAAGAAAAAGAGAGGAAAATTAATGTAGTGAAGATTGGTCCAATAAGGGTTTATTCCGCCCTGCCTCATCTGGATCTGTTCTTTTACTTGGGAATCCCTTCATTCATCTGTGGTTGTTTTCCTATCACATTTATAAAAAATGTTCATTCACATCTTTCTACTCTTTTTACATATCCCACCTCATCCTGTTACTTTTGATTATGTCCTTATCTCCTGGCTAAGTTGAGGGAATTATCAACCTTCTTCCCTTTAGGCTCAGCTGATTGACAACCCCTGTCCTCCCTTTCTCCCACTTTTTTTTTTGCTCATTTCACTTATAACATCTATTTTACTTTGTGCTTTGACTCTTGTGCATTTGCTTTAATTCTGCCTATCAGGAGACTCTAAAGTTATCACAGGATCCCTGAAGAATTAACATAATAATTTGGATATTCTAGGTGCTCAGTAAGTATTTGTTGGGTTGATTGATGATCACTGCAAAAATCAATTTGGGGCTCTCTCTGTCTAAAGAAACCTGCACCAAATCTTGGTGTGTATTTCATCTTTCTCTCTCAATTCTCAGGAAGCTCTGTTCTTTCCCCCATTTCCCAAATAAATTCTTTTTACTGGCCTTAAAAAAAAATCAATGTGGGGAGAGTGGATGTGGCTCATGCAGTTGAGCGCCTGCTTCCCATGTGGGAGGTCCCAGGTTTGGTTTCTGGTGACTCCTAAACTACAACAGAAACAAACAACAACCAAAACAAACATAAAAACCAACTCAGGGGAGCTGATGTGGCTCAGTGGTTGAGTGACAACTTCCCTGGCCCTGGTACCTCAAAACAAACAAACAAACAAAAAAAACCCAAGAAAACAAAACAAAACAAAAAAACCAATTTGGGTGTAGTGATCTTCATCAATTGTGAAGGCAGTTAAAGTGATTGACTCTCATTTTGGTAAATGAATACTGAAATAAGTGACCTTGGCCTGTGTTAAAGAAAAATGAAACAACCCAATAAAATAGAAAAATGACAACAAATATCTCAATGTCTGAACAAAATAGAGGGCTCTGGACATGTGAAGAAATATTTCGGGTTGCACTGGGATGCTTGGCACTGTACAGATAAAGTTGCTTAAAAAATAGCACCTATGTAATTTTATGGCCTTCTGACAATCTAATATACAGCTCTTCTGGATGACTTCTGACATCTATGCACTTTATTGGAAATGGTCATTAGTGTGTCAGAATAAATCCAGCTCACAATTATTCAGCAGCACTCTTAAGCCCTAATGAATACAATAAAAAAAATCACATTTAGATTTTCAGATATGAATTCCCAAGGTAAATCATAGTGTAACCCACTCTTGGATTCTAAATGAAAAGTTTCTAGATTAGTAATTGAAAATACATGTGATTGGTTGAAGATTAATTTTACCAAATGCATTTTCTATACTTATTATGTGCTGGGTATTGTGCATATCGTAGTATGGACTCAGTTGTCAAGATGCAGTGCTTAAATTCCTCAATAAATCTTTCAAGTGGTGGTCAACATGTGTGTAACTGGCAGAGCAAGGTAAGAAGAAAGCCATTTAATGAAGAACAAAGAATTCCAATAGTTATTAGGCTGAACCTACAAAATTAGTAAACACTCTGAGCCTTGGAATAATTCCAATGGAAACATACTTTCCAGCCTAATCAGATTTTCTGATAAAGTGTCTTTTGCAGTATATGTGTGGACATGGAGAATGGGTAGTGGAGAATGTCTGATTTTGTAGGACTTTCCAAAGATATCCATTCATAAAAGCTAAAGCTATGCAGTTAAAAAAAATCTTGGCAGGGATTATTACAGTTAAATTTAGTTCTTTGAATCTTGTCAGCCATGGATCACCTTGTGAATTCTGGAAGGTTTCTTCCTTAGTGTGTAATCTACCACAAGGAGATTAGCCTCAGTTAATGCAAGATAGATTTTGAATTCCAAGAATATTGAGAAACTTCAAATAAGTAAGTTACATAAAATATAACTCGAAGAAAGAGGCTTTACCATTAGATTTTAGAATGCTTCTAGTGGCTATAACTCCATATTTCTAGAATAGATGTTTGTTTTTTGTTGTTGTTGGATAGAAATCTGTCTAATTTAAAAGGAATGAATAAAATCAGTGTAGCAGAAAAGAGTATTTTTATTTTCTGGAAACCAACAAACCATAGATATTGGATTCCTAAATTATTAACTTTGAAGTTATTAGGTGGACAGCAAATTGCATGAAAAAAATACAAGTTTAAAATGTTAGAAGGAATCTTTTTCTTTGAGTAATGCCCTTTATTTACGTCTAGGTAAGCCTTTTTCTATTTAGAAGCAACAGGGGAAAAGATAGCAGAGCAAATGATTAAATTGGAATAAGCATGGGGTCTTTGCTATCAGTAAACATTTGCTATTTTTTATGGAGTAAAGTAAATATACTGTGAATATTTTAAGCACAGAAAGTAGTTTACCTCTCTGAGGGACCAGTTAGTTTATGTATCATTACCTGAATATAGTGAAATTCTCTCCATGTCAAAGAGTTGCTCACAGATGGAATAGATGTAACAGCCAGCAGAGCCAGTATTGCAAGTCCTACAATTCCCAAAGACACATAAATTTCCATTCTCCAAACATCATGCTCAATCCAAGCATCTTCTTTATTTTGTTGGACCTGTAAGTGAAAGAGAAAAGAAGGGACTCAAGCAACATGTTTCCTACACATTTATCTCCTACATTCCCTCTGTCTACTACGGAGGGCCTAATAACTAGAGGCCTCCATGAATTTATGACTTTTATCTTTGCATACTTCTAAGAGAAATGAAATAGGAGCTATTACCCTCTTTCCTCGAATGTAGTATTTATATAATTTTTAATTTTTATAAAAATTATTTGCTGGGTTTCTTTGGTTAGAATTGTAATGTACATGTTTGTGTGGTAAGCAAGCAGAAAATAGGACCAAGTAGTATTCAAAAGTAATCTTGTGAAGGTGGCAGAAGATTGAAATGTAGCCCAGACCATGAATAAAATATTATTGTTGTTGAATTTCTACTTTACTCTTTTAAGTTAAAAAAAGAAATCTCAGTGGAAAACTGTAAAACTAAGCCCCAATGAAGAGTTTTAATGAAATTTTCAAAGCGCAGATTACTTTCTCAATATAGATGTTCAACAGGGGTTTGGGAGAAAGATATTAAAATAAGAGAGGGTTCATTTGTTAGGTGACATGGACTTTTTCATTTAGTGGTCCACATTGTCATCTTACCTGTTGGTATGCCCAGTTCAGTAACTTGTATCTGTAGGATCTTCTCATTGGATAGGACAGACTATAAACTGCGTGCAATACAGCAAAAAAGAAACTGAGAAGCCCAAATTGCTTTCTTGTTAACATCCACCTATCCAGCCAATGTGGAAATTTCTTATATTTGGTTCCATTATGAAGCTGTACAACTGCTGCTATCACCCCTGGCAAATAAACCAATGCCAAGAGTGTGATAGAAAGCATGGGCAACACTTTGTTGATGACTAGGATTGGAATTCTATAAAGATATTGTTGATGGGCAGTTACAAAAGGATGAATTATTTCCCTCAAAAGAGTATAGAGAAAAGTCAGAGATGATATGATAACAGCTATTTTAATTGGCAAGCACCATTTTGGAAAGAGTTCTTGTTTATGCTTAAGTTCTGGTGGGCAATCAAATTCATCAAAATGGGTTGTCTGATGTAAATGCAAAAGTACAGGTCTTTTCAGCATGCTGGTCTCTCCTGAGTCCTTACTCTACAAAGGAAAGAAAAAAAAACAACACTTCAATAAAATTGAGCAAGACAATGGAGTTTTTCTTTAAACTAATTATTTATTGCTCAGTCATTGTGCTTATCAGTGAAAAAGGGCACTCAGAACTTGCTAGAAGAAGATGGCATTGTCTGTGTAGCACTGACAATAGGTGCACTTAGCTATGTTGGGGTTATCCATTAATTTCTGTTCATTTTTATTTGAGACAAAAGACGAAGCTTAGAATACTGTGTTCCTATTCGAAGGCATGAAAGAATGGAAGGATGCAACTGGGAAATGAGAGTTGAAAAAGTGAAAAAAAAATCCATTAGCCCTTGGTGAAAATAAGAAAACTTGTAAGTTGTGACAGCTGTTTGTTTTATATTTTTATTGATACTGCACAACTCTCCCTAAAGCTTTAGAGTGACTTCATTAATTCAAGTATTTAGAACCACGGAATGTTAGAATTGAATGGACTTGGAGATCATCTGATCCAACTCTCTCGCCCTAGAGATTAAACAACGACCCAGGATTTTCAGGGACTTATTCAAGGATATTCAGCTAAGTCCTTGACAGTCCAGTCCTATTTATTTCTCTCATATACCATACTGCCCCTCACCCATCACAATATCAGTGATAGGAATTAGAGTGAAGATTACAGCACACTAGAGTGAAAATCACTTTTACAACACTAGGAGATATGAAATGGCATTTGAATTATGTTTACAGATTTTAATTATTATTTTACCAAATGATCATCTTCTTCTAGATTTCTCCAAGGCTCCATTTTCCAAAGTTCTTCTTGATTTGTGATATCTTTTCTGCTCTCCATCAATTCTACAAAATAGAATGGTTTCAGCCACCTATGAAAATAAAAATAATTATCTTTAAGTCTATTCTATAATGCTATTAACATTTGATGGGACAATATGGAAAATTTCCTCATTTACAGATCAAGATAGTGACTGATTTCCACATTTAACCTCATATTTTTATCTGTAAGAGTCTCAAACCAGAGCCCTCATGTAATAGTATTTGCTCTTCTCTGTCTATCTGGGCAGTGAATGATTTAGATGTAATCCAGAACAATAATTAATTGATTCTATGAGAAAATATATTTTGAGTTTCAGACAATGAACAGAACAGACACTGTGGGTAGGGTGAACCCTGATAGCGGCATAAAGGACCCAAAAGGTCATGTTTTCAGAGTGCCATTTTGTGTTAGAGTAATGGGCTGGTCTCTGTTGGTAAGTCATGAACAAACAGTATGTTTCCAGTGGAGCTGTTGAGTTGTCCTCAGTCATCGACATGTCAACCCTGTAGAAAATAATTTTATCAAATGTCTTACCCAATAGAGGAATCTTTTCCTTAAAACCCTTCACAGATCCTCATCCAGGCTTAGTGTAACATCTTTTTGGGAAGGGAAACATACAATATTACAATAATAATCATTCTTTTTATTAGTTCTAAATTTATTTCCATAGGAATACATCTCCAATTTGTACTTTATGAAACTCAATGAAAAAATCAGATTAGATATTTTAAAAATTTGATTGCAGAAAACATTTCAAATGAATTTTAGACCACATGTTTTTCTAATTATTAAGTGGAAAGTTGTCTCAGGAATACTTTCAAAATACTTAAAGCATTCTCCAACTTTTAAAGACTTCATCTTCACAAAGAATAAAGAGGGGCCATCTTTATATAATACCAACCTTTCTTGAGGTGCTCTTTGAACATTTTTCAGATATTTATTTGAAATTTCAGAACATTCATGCTGAGTATATTTGTTGTTTTGGTCTGCTCACATTCTTTACAACCTTTGTTTATAATTTAAAACATCATCTTGATTTGGGGAAATGTCTCTCTACTCCATTTGGTTTGGGGAAGCTGCCAGTTACAGTAACATCCATTTTTCTGACCACAGAAGTGGGCGTGTGACTCACGTTAGTCAATTACAGTTTCCTATTCCTTTAATCACACTGATTGACCTAGGGATGGGTACACAATCCAAATTGAACCAAGTAGAGTCCTTCTCTGATATTTATATGTAGACATGGAAGACATAGAGGAGATTTTGTTAGGTTGGGACGATGTGGCTCTGCCATGCCTCTCTTTCCCCATTCTGTAAGGAGGAAGATACCTTCAACAGCAGAGGAGAAAACCAACACAGAAGCAAAGCCAAGAAATGGAGAAAGACACAGAAGAGTCCTGGTGGTCTATTTTGAGTCCCGGAGACCAGATTCTGAATTTAACTTACACAAGCCACTACATGACCCTTTTTGGCCTAAGCTAGAGTTGAGTGTTCATCACTGGAACTGGAAGAGTTCTGACTAAAGCACAGGCCAATCATCAAGTATTTATGAACTCAACTCTATGTTAGACACTGAGGAGAAAAGAGACTTTATGCTGCTCCTGAGGCGCTTATGGTCTATTTCCTCAAGAAGCATTATTCCATGTCATTGGGTGATTTATCCAACATCATATATAGAATAGCTCAGAGGGCTAGGATAATAAAATCACCTACAATAATAAAATCACAAGAAATAACTTACCATGTCTTGGAGGATAATTTAACTCTGTGAGTTGCAGGATGGCAATGTTAAAATACACACACAAAAAAATCCGAGGACATTTAGTCAATATGAATTCATTAAAATATCGTGAACACTGACGTCAGGCAGTGGGAATACAAAGTAAAATGAGATGGAGCCTCCATTCTCAAAAGCCTTACAGTCTAGGAGAGAGGGCAGGCATTTCAACAAGTAATTACATGCTAGTGCAATGAATCCTAAAGGAAGAGAATGTTTTACAGACAGATGGTGGCATGGAAAGGAGGTCAGAGAAAAAAGAGTAAGAGGCTCTCTTTAAGACCTAGTCCTGGGGCATCTAGCAAGTTGACAATGTTTGCTGACTGAGGGCCACTATGTACAGAAGCTGAATGGAAAGCCAGAGGCCCTGGAAAAGTACCCAGCCATTTATCTGCATAACCATCCAGAAGAGCAATGCCAAAGAAAAGCCCAGGGCAGCAAGGGAGCATGTTGACTCTCCTGTCCACAGTCATCTTTGTGCCCAGAAGCCAGGTAATAAAATATCAGACAAATAAAATGTTTGCTTTCATCACACATTAATCATAATTTAATTTCTACAGTAAAATCTTTTCATGAAAAAACATGACAGGAAAGAGCACAGTTTTCAGAGCTTAAGAACGGAACAATTTGACATGAAGTTCTCTAACTTTAAATCCCCATTAAAAAGCAGTTTATGTTCCGTTTTGCTGTAAGTGTAGCAGGATGGCTGGCCCAGTGTTCTTGCTAAATATTGACATAGCCCAACTGACTCATGTTTATGTCCAAGAGTTTAATATGAGGACACCGAATGACTGGGACACATCGTGAGTTGCATTACATTTCCAAATCTTGTATATTTTCAAGTGCACAGCTGCTTTACCAAAACATTTAAAAGCATGCTTAGGGGAGTTGTTTTTCTTCACGGTGTATTTTTTTGTTTTTGTCTTTTTAAATCGTTTTGCACCCCCCCCCCGGGGGCTTAACATTCATGCAAAATGAATGCTTTTTAAAAATTAAATGTCAGGATGTGGAGGGATTTTTTTTTTTTTTTTTTTTTTAACTAAAAGAACACAGTAAGACAACTACAAGTACACATTTTATGTCTACAGACTTCTTCCAGCGGATGTGGTCCATGGACTATTTAAAGCCTTGACTGACTATTTGTTGGGGACGTAAACCCACCCAGATCCTGAAAAAGTGTACCAATGTACCAAGGACTTAAAATGAAAATTTCCTGTTCCTAGGAAACCCAAAGACCAAGTTGTACGATTTTAAGTACTATGAACCAATCATTCATCAATGCGATGCAAACAGGTAACGACTTTGCCAAGTTGGAAAACTTGCCATCAGAACCCAGCCTGAGGACAAATAACCCATCATATCCCCTAGTCCCCCAGAGAAATGGCTTCCTTCTGAGTCACTGGCTCCCAGCCACAACCGAGAGTTATGTGCTCTGAGGAGAACTCCGCTCAAGGCAGTTCGCCCAGGAGCTGGACGTAAGGGGCGAATTGAATCGCTCTGGTCCGGGAGAGCCAGCGCCCTTGACCCGGGCGAGCGTGCGACGCTCCTTCTGCAGCTGAGAGCCGGCGCCGTGGCTGCGCAGGGACCCGCGAGCGGGAACGATTCAATGGGACTCACCCGCAACTCGGCGAGACTTGACCTTAAGTCGCGGCTGTCCCACCCGGCGTCCGAGCCTCCAGAGCGCGGAGCCTCCCCGGCGGCCACAGAACCCGCCTCTTCGATGCCGGTGCAGCGCCACCTGCCTGCCCCCAGCGGCTGATTGGTTCCCCCTGGGATTGCCTCAGAGGGACAAACAGCCCTCGGAGGCCTCAGCCCGAGCTAGGATTTCTCGGCTTAGCAACCTGGCCCCTCCCGTTTCCTTAAAAGTAGCCCTGCCCCCTGCCTCCGGTCAGCTCAGCGTCTTCTCACTCTTAGCCTTTTCTTTAACCTCTCAGATAACTAACATTTGTACAATTCTTTAGGAGGAGTGGCTCTCAGACTTTAGCGTGTATACGAATCATCTGGAGGCTGGATTGCTGGGCTCTGCCCCAAGAGCTTCTAATTCATAAGTCTGAAGTGGGGCCTGCGATTCTGCATTACTTAGTTCCCAGGTGATGCTGAAGCATTCCCAGATCTCACTTGGAGTTTGGTTGCTTTATTATTATTATTATTATTTTTTAAAAAGATTTATTTAATTTATTACACACAAACACACACACCCACACACACTGTTGTTTTGCACTCGCTGTCTGCTGGTTGTGTGGGAGTCTTCTTTTTAGGAGGCACTGGGGAACCCAACCCCGGACCTCCCATGTACGAGGGAGGCGCCCAATGGCTTGAGCCACCTCCGTCCCCTGATTGCTTTAGAATTTACAGTTATTCCACATATGAGTTCATTTTGAACCCCACAACAAGTCTGTGAAGTGGTTGTTACAATTGAGAAAACCGAAATCTGAATCTCTGAGACGCTAAGTGACTTGCCCCCTAATTTGTCCAAATTTTGTACCCTTCACCGCACAAACTCTGTCCCTGACGTGAAAATGCCCTTAAACCTCTGATTTACTCCTTCCCTTCCTCAACTGAGATAGTAAGGGCAATATCCATCCCCTAGCCCAATCAAGTGTTTCAAACTTAAAGCATGGGTACTGTCACTATCAAAAATTTTTAGAGTGTTTTTAAAATATGAGGGAGTTAGGGAAGAGAGAACTGTGAGAAGGAAACAGTCTCCGAGGAGAATATTTGAGTTTTGAATCGTAACATGTGGGAATTTGGTGTACTTACCAAGACTAGTCTGATTAGAAAATACAAAGGAAAATAAATGCTCAAACGCGTTTTCCGTGATAGACCTTTTTTTTTTTGTAGGCAGTTACTTTCCTGAGTAATGATAAGTCTCTTGAAGATTATGTTACCATGGGCTGACACCTTGTGGTGGAAATACAACCTTATACTTTTTATTTCTAGTGAAACTAGAGAATGATAATTTCAAAGTTTTAGGAAAAAAAAATCTTTTTGTAGCACAGACTATAAAGTATTGACAAATTGTTAAATGTGTTTAAGAATTGTTGAATTTTTAAAATGATCATGGGTCTTTTTTTTTTTTTTTAAAGATTTATTTTATTACATATCTCCCCCCACCCACGGCTTCGCCGAGACTGGTCACTGCGCAGGCGCAGCTTTCCCTGCTTGTGGGCGGCTTCTGCTTCCATTCACTGCTGGCTTTCAATTCGGGAGTGGCTGGCTGCACTCCATTTGCAGGCGACCTGCCTTGCCTGTGGCAGCTTTTTGCCCTGCCCACGGCGGCTCTGGCCCGCCCATGGTGGCTTGCCATTCTCAAGGCGGTCTGCCCGCTAAGAGAGGTCCCCGGGAACCGAACCCGAGGCCGAGGCCTCCCATGTGGTATGCCGGTGCCCTATCCACTGGGTTATCGAGCCGGCCCCGATCATGGGTCTTAAATAGACAAACGAAGCAATATCCTTCCATTCCCTTTGATTTAGCAAAGGTCATTCTCATTTTCATATTCTGTTTTCCATTTGAAGGGGACAATGAAGTTATTATCATATTAATATAAATTGTATAATTATAGCAAGTTTCACTTAAATCTGCTTTGCTTCTTCTAATTATAACATTTGAAATCAAGCCACAAATATTTTATTTTAATATTTATTTTTTTGTTTATATATCCCCCCCCTTTCTGCTTGCTCTTGCTGTGTTCATTTTTGTGTTCTTCTGTGTCTGCTTTGCTTCCCCCCATGCAGTGACACCCAGAGTCAGCTCACTGTGCAGGCGGCTCTGCCCCGCCCATGGCCGCTTGCCCTCTCAAAGGGGTCTGCCTTATCCGAGAGGTCCCCAGGGAACGGGGCCTCCCATGTGGTGAACCCATGCCCTATCCACTGGGCTACAGCTGGCCCCCCACAAATATTTTAATTTGACTTTAGCAGTTTTATATCTGAGCTTCTTATTAACATTTCTCGTTCAATATTTTAATGTGATGAATAAATATAGTCTTTTCCCAAGAAAAATTATGGAAAATATAAAGTGCTTACCAATAAGATTGTAAATATTATGGAAGCAGCAGAATATTGTGTTAAGAAAAATGTGGTACCTCAGAGACATATACAGAATATTGCACCCCAAAACAGCACAATATACATTCTTCTCAAGTGCTCATGGATCTTTCTCCAGGATAGACCATATTTTGGGTATCAAAGCCGATCTCAAAAAATTCAACAAAAGAAAAGAAAAAAAAAAAAGAAAAATGTACTAAGGAACTTTTGTTGAGTTGTCAGGATTTTATATATCATATATGAAATTACTGCAGTTCTTAAAATACAATTAATCTATGATTTGGGTTTAAAATACAGATTTGTTTTTTTGAGAAATAGAAATCAAAAGTATCTGAGAAGGATCTGAGTCAGCATTTCTAGCACATACTTTCAAAACCATCATGGTTTGTGGAAAACAACACTATGCTCTTTTAAATGTTGAAAAAACAAATTGCTGGTTTTGGAATGACTCATAAGAGCTAGAGGATTTAAAAATTGAAATTCAACTGTAGTTACAAACAAATTTTGATCATTCAGAATATTTTGTAATAAACTTAAACTGCAATAAGAGAGTATATTATTGAAACAGACCTTTAATGTATTTGGGATTAAATATGAACCAGTGATTTGGGACTAAGATGTTGCGGGGGAAAATATAAAAATTTGGAATCCATGAGTACTTTTACCTGACTAATAAGCAACCTGATCTTGATCTTTGGTATTAAGTGAAATATAGTAGTGTGAAAGATTAAAAAATATTATTAAAGACAAGCACAGTGAGCAATAGACAGTAAATTGTAAATGGATGACAAGAATTATATTTTGTTTAGTTTTTCTCCTTTGAAAATAAAACTGTCTCCTAAGGGGATATTCAAATAATGATCAACACTATTTCCAAGATTACACCTTACTGTGTTTAGTAAGAATGGCCAGATTGTTTTCAGGTTAAGTCAAAAGTTACCCAAAGTTCATGGAGAAATATTTTGTCAAAATAATTATTTTAGCACAGATATGGTAAAACTCTACTGGCCAAATTTTCTGATTCCATTAGCTTCATATGATAAATTCTCTTCACTACTTCAAAGTCTTCTGGTAATGTGGTCACTTTGGCCCCTTTGTGTGTAAAAGTGGTGGTGTGGTGGGGAGAGAGGGTTCTAGTCTTAGGCTGGAGATTTAAAAAATTCTTCCATATAGTTTCTCCTAACACAAAGACCTATATTGTTCATTCACTAACAGAGTCAACAGTCAACATCTATTTAAGGTAGGTTTTAAGAATAGGTGATTTGTTTCAAGGCTCACAAGTCAATCTCTGACCCCCAAATACTACTCAGTGATGCTCAGAATTCTATGACAATATGTATTGTTGCTTTAAATCTGTGGTTATCTATCAAAAGGCAAATGTCTTTGGAAATAGTATCACATTAAGCCTTACCAGTAAGTATTTACATCCTACTTTGAATGAATATTTATGTCCTTTCCTGAGAATATATTAAAGCAAGGGGATGAAATATCAGGATATTTGAAGACTTACACTGGGATGTTATAAAGGGGTTATACCTTAGGGAAAAAGAAGCATCAGGATAGAAAGGACAGATTTTACCGTCTTCACAATGTTACTTATACTTGGTAATTAATTTCTCCTTTCCTCACATGTCCATAACATGTTTGATACTATATTATAGTATTTTTCATAGTCTGCCTTATTGGAGATTTTTTATATGTGTTTCTGTTTCCCTCATTACATTGTGAGTTTTAAGAGAGCAGTGACCTTGCCATTATCTTTGTATCTCTT
This sequence comes from Chaetophractus vellerosus, assembly GCA_004027955.1. Classification (NCBI taxonomy): domain Eukaryota; kingdom Metazoa; phylum Chordata; class Mammalia; order Cingulata; family Chlamyphoridae; genus Chaetophractus; species Chaetophractus vellerosus. The sequence goes on from PVKH010000375.1 coordinate 19,450, forward strand.
GTAACTTAGACATTTGATGGAACAGATTCATTGTAAATGTTCATGGAATGTGATTTGGCCCCCAGTCTTGGTTGGTTTGGATAAAAGGCATATCCCTATATGGAGCCTAGGAATGTCTATATGTCATGCAGACCACAACCATTTGGTATGTGGGAATATACTCTTATCCACTTTCCTTAGCAAATATCTTTCTTCTTGTTTCCTGCTCCAGGATGTTGTGGGTCCAGGAATGCCATTGTCAGAGGAACTACAGGCCTTAGAAGCTGAGATTACAAACCTTCTATATTCTCTCTTATTTTTGACAAATCACCCATAATATTACTCTTCTTTCAGGATCCATTTGGCACTAGGGTAGCACCTATCAACTTCCAAGCATTTCTCCCTTTCCAGGGAGTATTTCTCCTTGTTCTCCAGTTTGTCACAGCACCTTGGATTTGTAAGTCTTCCTGAGGACCTGAAATATAATATATCTTTTCTTAGCAAAAAAATGCCTTAGCCCTGGATCTATATTACTTCAATCAATAAATAAGCACTATACCAGCCAGGATTCTCCAGAGAAAGAGTATCAATAGGATGGATATGTATACAAAAGGATTTATTTTAAGGAATTGCTTCACATGATTGTGGGCCTGGGGAGTCTGAAATCTGTAGGGCAGGCCTGCAGTATGGAAACTCAGGCAGGAGTTCTGTCCTCTTGAGGAAGAATTTCTTCTCGAGGAAACTTCAATTTTTGCTTTTAAGGCCTTCAACTGATTGGATGAGGCACACCCATTTTATCAAGGGTAATCTCCTGTTACAGTTTGATGTAATTATGAATTCCAAAAATCCATATTGAATCATGCTTGTAAACTGATCTGTTAATCTGGGCATGATTGGGTTATGATTAGGGCGTTAACTGGGCCATGGTCAGTAGGGTGTTGAGCCCCGCCCCTCAGTGGGTGTGGTCTCAAGTATGAATGGCAAGGCAAAAGACAGAGGGAGCAAATTTGAGAAGCAGATTTTTGAGAAGCAGTTCTGATGTTGGAGAGGACGCCCAGGAGAGGAGAAGTGAACCGTTTGCCTGATAGTCTACAGCTGACCTTGTGGAGGAAACGGGACAGCTAAGCCCAGAGAGAAACAGCCCCAGGAAGAGAGGAACCCAAAAAGCCTGAACCCTGGCAAATGTCGGCAGCTGTCTTGCTCCAACACGTGGCAATGGACTTTGGTGAGGGAAGAAATGTATGTTTTGAGGCCTGGTAACTGTAAGCTTCTACCCCAAATAAATACCCTTTATAAAAACCAACCAATTATTGGTATATTGCAAAGGCACCTCTTTTGGCTGGCTAATACATCTCCTTTTCATAAAGTCGACTTTCTTGAAGTCAGCTCCTTACTTAAAGTTAGCCACATATACCAAATACTTTCACAGCAACATCTAGACCAGTGTTCAGTAAATAACTGGGTACTATAGCCCACAAATTAACACATAAAACTATCACAAATACTTATTAAGTGAATTGGATATACACAGCATTGTGCTAAATCCTCTAAGATAATTTCAACTTAAAACATTATTTAAAAGATTTCTGCAAGGATATTACAGTCTGAAAATAAATATTCATAATGAAAATATAAGAAAACAAAAAGAAGGTGGCAGTGCTGGCACTTTCCTTGCTCCAAGTTTAATCTCTTTACCAGCTTCACTACAAAGTAATTTTTTGGAAGCCATCAAGAAAATTATTTGAAATATAAATTTGTCATAGCTAATGACAAATCTCATCTCATTGCTTTGAGATATTAGCTGATGATAATAGTATATGTATGTATATGTAAGTATATTGGGACTGTGTGCATGGATAGGGTATACGATAAAAAATTTGAGAGACCTTTGGTTTAGAGAAAGGGGCAGATGGAAACCATCAGTAAGAGAATCTGGAAACTCAGATATTTTTGCTCTGCACTCTCCTTACTTTGTACTCAGCCTTCTCGGATAGACTGTAAACTATTGAGAGGCATGGACTACTTCTTTCTATTTGTCTCTTCAGCCTTAGTATGGGCCATGTCCTGTAGTGAGATCCAATAAATATTTATTGCATGAAGGGTACCTTGGAGAGAGTTTCAAGGAGGAGCAAGTGGTCAACTGTGTCAAATGTTATAAAAAGGTCAAATGACATAGAGAACAAAAAGATCTGATAGGTTTTGACATTTAAGAGGGTTCTGCTAACTAAGAACAGTTATTGAGGGTGGAAGCTATTCCTGTAGTGCATCAAGGAAAAATTGAGGAAGGAGAGAGTTGAGACAATGACAACTTCCAATAATGCAATAGTAATGCTTTCAATAATATTGGATGAGAATGGAAGGGGAGAATTGGGGCATCAGATAGAGAGTGGTCTTTTAAGGGTGAAAGTAAGAGAAGGTATATGAAAAAGAGATAATTGATGGAGTTAGGTTCTGGAGAAAAATGAAAAGAGATGGAATCCAGAACATGGAGAAAAGATTATCTTCGAGCAGAAGTAAGGGCACTTCTTTCTCAGGAATTAGAGGTAAAGCGAGAAGTGTGAGTTTAGATGAATGCAATTTTGTGGCCAATGAGTGAGTTCATGACTGATGGGAATCAAGACCCACTGACAGAGGATGGAAAGTGGGGACTTTGAAACAGCAAAAATTGAGGTGCTGTTTCCTGCCTTCAAGGTGTAAACATTTAATGAGGGGAAATGGGGAGACAGGATATATAAATGATTGAATTGGCCAGAAAACAATGCAGGGATCAAGGGCTAGGTAATAAGATAAGGACTAGGGTATCTACAATTCATAGAAGCAATAGGGCAATGATTTGTGATTTTGTTGGTTTGGGAAGATATATTGGAAGAGTGGATGCTTTGAACTTGGCTCCAGAAGAGTGAAGGGGTTTTCACTGGGGAGAAGAAAGAGAAGAGTTTTGTTTTCTTTCCAAATCCAGAAGTAGTATTTATGGATTAAATTTTCCTTTGACCTAGCATTATGTTTATGTACAGGACTTGGTTTTGTAAACTTCATAGAGTTCCTCATCTAGTTCTCTCACTAGTGTGGACTAACCAGGAGATCTCTGACACAGTGTACTGATTGTGATTCTTAGTACCTCCTAAAGATTTCTCCTAGGTGAACTCTTTAAGGATATCTCTAGAAGAGAGCATGACTCATAGTAGCTGGTGCTCAAAACATTTTATTGAATTGAATTTTTCTGCTCAGCCCTTGTTATAGCCCTGTTCTTAGTTCTGCTTCCCCCCCGCCCTGTTAGCGTCCCTGAAAGCTCTCATTATGTCCCCTTCATTTATGCACACCTCTATTATAACTTTTCTGAGAGTGTTCTAGTCAGTCGTGGAACCAGACTATCACTCCTATTATATTGGCAGCTACAGAATCCTTAAGAACCCATCAGCCACTCATGAACTTCACAGGGAGGGTGACTATCTGGATTAATTCAATAAAAAAAGAGATAGGTGAAATCCCAGATGGACAATAGAGTGAGCTTTATGTACTGTTTCTGACTGAGACAGGATAGAGTTCTTCTTCCAATTACGAATCCGAGATACTATTCATCCTATCAGTTTCAGACTTCACAGCTTCTGTGGAACTTGATTTGGTGGTTGGCTGTTGTGCTGTATGGCCACAAGGTGGCTCCAGAACCTTTTGCAGTAAAACCAAGAACTACTGCTTTCTGCTTACATTGCTTTCCTTGACTTTGTCAAACCCAATAGAAAGAAAGAAAGATGGCCATCTTTGAGGTTGGGTTAACATTATGGTATTTGAGCATATTCCAGGGTCTAAATAGTTTTCATGAAGTTTTGTGTGAGCAACAGGCTCTGTACCTTTAGGCTCCCTTCTTTGGGTCTATCTATCTTCTCTCTATATCTAGTTTATCTTTCTATGTCTATCTATGTCTGTCTGTCTATCTATCTATCTATCTATCTATCTATCTATCTATCTATCTATCTATCTACGTAGCTAGCTAGCTATCTTCTATCTCATTAATAATCTATGTGTTTGTTTGGGAACCGCCTGTAGCTCAATTGGTAGGGCTCTGGTTTACCACATGGGGGGCCCTGGGTTCAGTTCCCGGGGCCTCCTCGAGCAGGCAGACTGCCTTGAGAAGGCAAGCTGCTGTGGGCAGGGCAGGCCACCATGGGCCGGACAAGCCGCCACGAGCACGCAGGCCGCCACGCGGTGAGCTGCCTCAGTGGGATGCCGCAGCAGGGGGAGACAAGCAGACACAGAAGAACGCAAAATGAACACAGCAAGAACAAGCAGAAAGGGGGGGGGATATATAATAAGTAAAAAAGAAATCTTTAAAAAAAATCTATGTGTTTGTATGTGTGTATATGTCTGTGTATCTTTACCTAATTATTATTCTTTATTACCTATATCTACATTTATATTAACTTTTTTTAATTTTAAAGAAGCTTTAGATTATATATATGTTACATAAAAAATATAAGGAATTCCCATATGCCCCACTCCCTCTCCTTCCCATATTAATAACATCTTTAATTAGTGTGGTATGTTTGTTACAACTAATGAACACAAATTGAAGCATTGTTACTAACCATAGACTAAAGTATAGCTTATACTCTGTCCCTCACAATTTTGTAAGTTATGACAAAATATACAATGGCCTGTAAGCATAACTGCAATGTCATGTAGGACAAATCCAATGTCCTGAAAATGCCCCTACATTAACACCTATTCCTCCCTCTCCCATCCCTCAGAACCTCTGGTGGCCACTGCCTTTATATCAATGATAAGAGTTCTTCCTTTGTTAGAATAATAAGTTTATAGTAGAATAATAATAAGTTTACTTTAGTCCATTGTTCATTCCCCAATCTTGAGGATTTTGGGATGGTGATGCCCACTCTGCTTCTAATTGAGAGGGAGCTTAGATCCCATGGGGCAGATGGATAGAACTATCTTGCGTGCAGTTACAGACACTCTCTGTTCCATGGAATGGGCTTTGTCCATCATCATCTCCTTGATAGTTGTCCTGGGTGAGTCCAATGAACTGGAGAGGAGGTGTTGCAACTCTGCTGAAATTCAGGGCTCAACTGGCACATGGACTGACCAAAGATTTAAGTTTATGGGTCATATATTTATCGAGTATAGTGCTGGTTATAGGTTCAAATAAAAGGGGCAGAAGAGGCATGTGTAGAGAACCTATAAATGAGTAACTCTTACACTGGGGAGCATAGATTCCAAAGTAAGGCCCACTGACCGGGTGCTGAATTCCTGAGCTGTCTGCCCTGTTTATAGTTTCTGGATGTCTCTAGAGCCCTCAGGATTCCCACTATTTGAGGCAATGTTTACTGTGGCAGTCAATGAGATCCTGGTGAGGCTTACATAAGTGTAAATGACCTCCTAACTTGCTTTGAAATCTCCTAGCCATAAAAGCACATTTGTATTTATGATATCCACCTTTTGGTCAAGGTCTTTTTCCAGATGCATTCATAGTTGGTACTTGGTAATAATTCCTTGGTGCCAGGGAGGCTCATCCCTGGGGAGTCATGTCCCATGCCAGGGGTAACGTAGTGAGTTTATATGCTGAGTTTGGCTTAGCTGATGCCCATATGGGCAAAATCTACAATAAAGTAGAAGGGTATAGTTGTCCAGTGGATGAGCATGACAGTGGTACAGTGATGTGTTTGGACTTGGCAGTGCTGGTCTGTGAGGGGGAGGAGGGGGAGGGGTTGGGTTGGACTATCCATGGAACTGGAGGGAGTTGGGGGAAGAAGCAGGTAAACTCTGGGGATTTGCAGGTCTGTGGTTAAAACCACTATGTTGGGAATGTTCTTTTGGCAAATATGGCAGGGGACAGTTACTAGTGTAGGGTCTTGGATGTGTGTGTGGGGGCACATGGGTCAGGGCACACCTGGGGAGGCTTTTATGGAATATAGAAGTGTTCCTTTTGTTATAGTATGCTATATCAGTGGGCGGAGACCCACACAATAATCAAGAAAATATCAAAGTCCCATTCTGGGGAGTCCTGCTATGTTCTCAATTAGAGGGACAAGAATCCCTCAATAACATAGGCAGTGCCTAATAAAAGAAAACAGACCAATATATCAAGTCCTCAGTATTATTGCAAGTAAACATGAATCTTATTCTTCAAAAATCAAAACTTAGTGGTTGCCATGAATTCTGAGGGGAGGAGGAGAGAAGAATAGACTTGATTGAACATAGGGAGATTTTAGGACATTAGAATTATTCAGCATGATCTTGCAATAACAGATACAGGCCATTTCAAATTTCATCAAAACCTATAAAAGTATAGGTTCCAAAGTGTAAAGCACAATGTAAACCATTGACCATGGTTAGTAGCAATGCTTCAATAGTTGTACATCAATTGTAACAAATGTACCATCCACATGTAAAATGTTATTATTAATAAGAGAGAGGGGAAGAAAAGATAAAATGAAAAAAAATAAGACTCTGGGAGAATATATAGAAGAAAATGTCACTGTACATACAAGAAAACAGATCTTACTGTGATGAAAGAGACAATGTCTAAACATTTTTTATTATCTCAAATTTAAAAAAATTGTATTTTATTGGTTATTTTAAAAAATTATTTCACTTTCTTATTAATTTTATTTGGTTATTTTGTTGGCTTCATTTTTGGAGAGAGTTTGGATCACAGAAGTGGCAGGGGAGGATCACTGGTGCAGGATGTCAAGGAATGGGGGGATGCATGGGAAGGGGTTTACCTGGAGCATGCCTCTAAGGCATATTCACATGTTCAAGTGTTCATGGGACATTGTGTTGGTGGGTGGAGATCCACACAATAGCCAAAAGAACATTGAATTCCCATTCTGGGGATTTCTACTACATTCTCTAATACAACAAGAATCCCCTGAGTGCAAGGGCAGTGCCTAATGATGAAAAAATAGACCTTTAAGTGAGACTCTTGATATTGATGATTGTACTTATGAACTTTTTCTTGTAAAATTGAAACTTAGCCTAGTATTACATACTGCCTAAGAGTTACCTCCTGAAGGCCTCCTTGTTGCTGAAATGCAGCCTCTCTATATTAACATTTATTGAGTTCCTATCATGCCAACCAATTACTTGAATTGCCTTATTATATCCTTACAAACCCCCCTGAAAGTAGATACTTTTATCTTTTACGAATGAGGAAACTGAGTCTTAGAGAGGTTAAGCAACATACTCAAGGACTTGCATAACGTCTTTACTTTTTACCACCACAATCTAATGCTTCTCATAGTTCCTTTTAATTTGCACAACATCTTTGTCTCTATGAGTTTAAAATACATGCATGAGGAACAAGAGTAGTTTATAGCCAATAGATTAGAAATGGAAGAAATTTACTGTGACCCAAATGTTTAGCTCTGGTTCCTGACCCATTATTATCACTTTTTGTGGATGTGGGAATCTTGTCCTTGATCAACCTAGACACATCACATCCAAACTATAGCCATTTGCTGAAACTCCCTAATCTTTGATCTATGCACTTTATTATAGGGAGGCAGCTGGAGAAATTGCTTTCTTCCCCAAGCAGCTTAAGAATCATGAACAGTAGCAGTGAGCTGAGACAGTGAGAAGATCACTAATTTGATCATTATATTCTTTGTCACCATGACCAAGGACTTCATTCACCATGTTTAATGATTATTCTATTGTATGCAATGGAAAATAGAATCCACAGGTAGAGTGAAGGAAAAACTGTCTTTCTAAGTCTTAGATTCCCAATTTGTAAAATGAGAAAATAATATTACCTGTTTCATCAAGTGGTTGTGAGAATTAAAGTAGGTAATGAGTGTAAAATGCTTGGCACAGTGTCTGGCACATAGAAAGTGTTCAATGAATGCTTCTATTATTCCTGTTACTGCCATAGAAAAACGTTACTAGAGGATAATGGATGGTAGTTTTGAATGAAGACAGGTAATCGGTATCAGGAGAAAGGAAGAGGCAATGAAAAGTGAAAGAAAACCAGGTATCTTGAGGGAATGAGGGGCAGAGGAGAGAAAGGTGTTAATTACATCGATAGGCTGAAAAGGCTGCTAGTTTCTCAGTCCTCATTACAGCCAGCCACAAAGTCATAGAATTTCCAGCAGGAGACTTAGAGATCTTCTAATTTCACTAGGTTATAGGATTGCCAAACAAGGTCTGGGTCCTCCTTAAGATCAACCAACGGTAGCTCCAGATCCAGAATCCAGCACTCTTGACTTTGATATTGGTGCTATCTTGTAACTACACACATTACTTTATGTTAATCAAGATAAGTTCAATTGTGAGAGTGAGATCATTATTGTGTGTATTATATGAGCTCACTTTAAAGCCTTGAGTTGCTGAAATATAATGCCATATGAACTGAAGGAGAGCAAAGTATTATAATTTAAAATTGAAAGGACAACTTACATGAAGACTTAGTCTCCCTTGGCATAGTATCTTTGAGTTCATTCAATACATTCTTACTAGAAAGGCTACATGTAATGTGATTTCCCCCCCTATTATGAGACAATTATGGCTTCTTTTGTGTGTGACCTCTCTAAGATGCTTTCTATTATCTTTACTTATGATATAATCTTATAGACACTTATTTCTCAGTAAGCTTACAAATAAGAGTAGCAGTTACTTGATTTTATGGAGTCATGCTTTCTGAGCCTTCCTTAGAGAAGATCTCACTTGTATATTAGCCTCTATTTTTTATATAGATGGCTATTGGATAAAAACAAGTAAAGAATAGTCTGTTGAATGGTTTCTCAAGTTTTAGGGAATCCAAAATGGAAGAATTCTTTTAAAATTATGTTAAATTTTTTCATTTGTATTTTCAGATATATAAATGGAGCTCTATCATTTTCTTGGTTAATTTTTATGTGTTGCAAATCGGATCATTCATTTCACTCTTCAAATAGGTATCTTTTAAAAAAGATCATCCCCTTTCTCCCATTCTCATATAAACACATCAACATGGGTAGAGAAGGATAATGGAATTGTGAAAATGCTATTTAAAATATATATTTATTGTGGCTTCTAGTTTAAAAAGTACATGTTTATTTAATGAAATGTGGAAATTGTAGAACACAAAGAAGAAAATAAAAATGAGTGGTGATTCCTTCAACCAAATGGAGTTAATCTGCTGAGAAGTTGGTGTATACATTTCTAGAGAGGGGTGTGTCAGGGTTGGGGGTACATGGGAGGAAGTCCACCTGAACATACATAAAAGGTATAGAAAATTGTTCAAATGCTCAAGGGGCATTTCTAGAGAAAGATTGACATTTAGATATTGTTACGTATGGCTGGGATTATACTAGATATTTTTTAATTTTAGCCATATAATCACTAATGGGAAACAATAGGTCCATACAGAATAGTAGCAAGTGTAGAGAACAGAAATATAGAGTGATTTCTTTCTGTTGAGAAGCTTTGGACATGTGACTGTCTCTGTGGGTGTCAGGGTTTTTAATGGCAAGGAGTTCTGTGATTTGAAAGTGCTTGGGATGAATGAAACTAAGAAGGAAGAATGAAAATACTAGTTTTCCTGATATGTCAAAGACAGTTATTTAAATGTAACTGAGTGTGTTGATTCACTCTTTTGTGGCTTAATCTACTGAAACAGCTATTTTCTTCAGTATTGCCATTAAAAAAACTCTTCGGATTGTGTTTTTCCACTTCAACCAATGCTACAGTAAACATTCTTGAACAGATAGCTTTACTCATTGGTGCTTTTATTTCTATGTGGTAAATATCCAGATATGATATTGCTGGGTATGATGCTGTATGTATTTAATTTTAAGTTTCATTGATAAAACCAGATTGCTTTATAAAATTTTTTATTATGGTAACTTATACAACAAAAATTTTCCCATTTTAAGCATGTTCAAATGTAAAATTCAGTGATGTTAATTACATTCCCAATATTGTGCTATCATCACAGAAATATCTGAAATATTTCTAAAGAAATGCTTGAAAGGATGCTATAACATCTCTAAATTAGGGGATTTTGGGTGATTTTTACTTACTTACTCATGTTTTCAAAAACGTTGTAGTGGTTGAAAGTGTGGATTCTGGGGCCAAAGTACCTGGGTCCAAACACTGTATCTGTCACTCACTCGGTGTTTAATCTGGGGCAAGTTAATTTACCTTATGTGCCTCAATTTTCTCATCTGTAAGCTAGGGATGACAATAGTACCTGCTTGGTGAGATTGTTGTGAGAGTTAAATGAACTAATTTATGCAAAGAGCTTATAACAGTACCTAATTAAATGTTACCTACCATTAACTATACATGGATTGTTCAAATTATTTTCCCTGAGCCTGTGGAAAAAGACATCAAGCATGGTAATATGGCTATACACTACTCTTCCATCTCAGTAAATTCTTTATTAATGAACTTAATATGTGGAATTAAGGAAGTAGGAATATAATCTTACAAATAAAGCATTTTGAGTTTTCTGAATGTTACTCTTTAAATATAAAGTACAAAATTGGCACCTATAAGAGACTAAAATGTAGCTTAGTTATAAAATACCTGATAGATATTTGGGCAAAAGCAGGAAGGAGCCACAATTTTAGGAGCTGTGAGGGTGCAATTTGGGAATCCCCATGGGCTGGAGAACTTACTGGGGCCTAGAGGTTGTGGTCAACAATGGAAGGGAGTTAAAAGCTGAAAGTTCTTCAAATAGTTCGGAGAGCACTCCAGTTCCCAGTATTTATGTGTCTGTTGGAAGGCAACAGAGTTTACCAAGCTCTTTGGTTAGATCCCATTTCATCAAGTTTTTATTCTAGTTCATTGAGAAATATTTTCCCTATGAAACAGAACTTAAAAGAATACAGGTAGTGTATGAGAAATATGGAATTCTCTCCATGGCTTGATTTAAAGTAAAACATTATCTGTTGATTCATTTTCCTAAATCTGTGCCAATGCAAGTAAACTTAAGTGAAGAGGAAATTCTCCTGATGATACAGACCAATAAAACTCACTTTTAATGTATTTTGGGTTTGAATTTACACACTGACTGTGTACATTTATTTTAATGCAGTTGTTAGCTGCACTACAATCTTCAGTCTGGCTGTACTGAAATGTACAAATTATGTGGTAATAAGATGCACATGACCTAGTTTTCAGAAATCATTAGAAGACAGATGGATCTTTCTCCATGATATTTTCATCTCAGAGGGTAAAATATGTTGTCTAATCTTTCTGTCTTAAAAAGCTCAGACTAGTAAGTGTGAGTCTAGATGGAAATGGGGAGGGTAAAGGGAATATAGGAAATGAATGTGACTTTCTTTTTCCTAGAGTAGCTTCAAATAATCTTCCTCAACTCTGTGTCATCATTTAATTCAAATGGGAACATATTTGAGTGTTTACTCTATGTAAAACATTCTGTAGAATTTAATGGAAGATTTAAAGATTAAAGAGGCATTTAAACTTAGTTTTGTAGGCAAATTATATGTAATTATAATATAAGGAAATATGACATCAAGGCTATGTTATTTTATGTAATACTTATATTTATGCTTTGATTCCAATAAGAGAATTTCAGGAGACAAACAAAACCTGTAATAGAGATAAAACTCATAGTATTGTGGGATGCTAGCGAATGAAATGATTAATTGTACCCAGGAGGATCAGAGAAGGCATTTTAGCTGGACCCTGAGAATGACTGGGATTTGATTAACAGAGAAGAAACAATGTAAAAAAATATGCAAGTGCTTGACATAACCAGTTAATGATATAGAGTCCTTTGGAGCCTATTATATATGAAGATGGATAGGGAGTCCCAAGTGTGATTGCTGTCTGGGAATTTAGATCATTTGAAGATGTGACCCTAGGTTTTTAGGCACACTCAATGATTAGTCTAGATCAACAGTCTCCAAATTATCTTATTTAGAAAGCTAGTTCAGCAAAGTATTTAAAGGTATTCCAAGAAAACAAAAAAGGGTTCCTGGATTAAAGGTTTTAGAAATCCTAGGCTAAAACATTCTAGACAAATTTTTTTCATTGCAGGACTTTTCAGAGACTTTAATATGAGAATATATGGTTGCTCTTCTAATGTGAGTTCAGCATTATGTTGTTCTGGGTGTTTTGGAAACATTGATTTAGCCTGTTTTAAATACCTGATCTTATTACTAGGTCCATTTAATCAAAGGCATTGAAGTGTTTGTTCCTTTTTTCTTTTTTTCCTGTCTTTCCTTTTTCCCTTCTTTCCCCGCTCCCTTCCTCTTTAATTAGTTTTTATTCCTCATCTGTGGAAATAAACAAAGCTTACCCAAATGAGAACAAAATCTATATATTCAGAACTTGGTATAGCAAGTCAGCCATCATTCCTTGCTTTTGTCAGAGACTTAAAAGCAGGCAGAGGAGTACGAAAGCTTTATGGTAGACAAAAAGGAAAACTTCAGGTATGCTGTGATTGGAGGCTGTTGACATGGGACAAGTGTAGGTGGACTAAGTAGAAACGGAGCATCCTATGTTACTAGTAAAGGGAACAGATTTGTCTTTCTCTGATTGGTCCTAAGTTAGAAGTGGGGGCAAAAGTTAGAAAGCTGTCAGTTACTAATTAAGTCTTAGCAATGTTGGGTCGATTGTTACAGAGATTGTGGGTTAGCTTATTGGGCAAGTTGTATGTAAAGAGTGACCAGTTTTCAGGGCTGATTGCTGCAGGCAGTGGGCCAGAGTTTCCTGGCATAGTTACTGCTGAGAGTGGGTCAGAGTTTCTTGGTTATTGTCTATTTGTATATTCAGTCTCTCACTTCTAAATTATTATTCTAAGAAATTTGCAGTTAAATTTTACTTAAAAAAATCTGTGACCCACAAGTCTGTGTTGATCCAAAAGAGAGTCTTTTGTGCATCTCTTATAAGAAATTGATTCTTAAAATACTGATGAAAAATAAGTATTCTTCTCCATTGAAATTACATGATCTCAGTTGTTACACTACCGTCCCTCTAGCAATGGAACAGAACTACTCATACCTTCTTGATGTAAAAATAGTTCTTTCTAATCTAGGAATATCTTTTTATTTTTTCTTTCAGTTTTAACCTAGAATGCAGCTTCTAAGCAGTGAAGAAAAAATGAAACAGTTGCTTACAAGCCAGATCAGCTGAACAAACTCGGCAGGTCATTGGCTTATATGTCTCAGCTGAACACCTTAAAACAATTTTTTAATCACTACAAGCATACCTTGGAGATATTGTGGGTTCAGTTCCAGACCACTGCAATTAAGCAAATATCACAATGAAGTGAGTCACACGGATTTTTTGGTTTCCCAGTGCATACAAATTTGTGTTTATATGATACTTTAGTCTAAGTGTGCAATAGCATTGTCTGAAAAAGTGTATATACATAAAAAAAATAAGTTATTGATTGAAAAAAAGCTAGACATCATCTGAGCCTTTAGTGAATTGTAATCTTTTTGCTGGTGGAGGGTCATGTGGCATCTTCATCAGTAGATTCCATCTTGAGGAACTACTTTCTTGCTTATCCTTAAGAAGCAACTCCTCTTCTTTAAAGTTTTATTATGAAATTGCAGCAAGTCAGTCACATCTTCAGGCACCATTCTAATTCCAGTTTTCTTGCTCTTTCCACCACTTCATCAGTTACTTCCATCGCTGAAGTCTTGAATCCATCAAAGTCATCCATGAGGGCCAGAATAAACTTCTTCAAACTCCTTTTAGTGTTGCTATTTTGACCTCCTCCTATGAATTATGGATGTTCTTAATGGCATCTAGAATGGTGAATCCCTTCCAGAAGGTTTTCAATTGACTTTGCCCAGATCCATCAGAAGAATCACTATCCATGGCAGCTATAGCCTTACAAATGTATTTCTTTAAATGATAAGACTTTAAAGTTGAAATTACTCCTTGATCCATGGTGTTTTAGTTTGCTAAAGACTGCCAAGGCAATATACCAGAAATAGGTTAGCTTTTACAATCAGAATTTATTAACTAATAAGTTTACAGTTCTGAGGCCATGAAAGTGTCCAAATCAAGGTATCATCAGGGATGCTTTCTCCCTGAGCTGCAGTTATGGGTGACCAGGCACATGGTAGCATTTGCTGGTCTCTGACTTTTCCTCTGAACTCTATTGCTTTCAGCTTCTGGCTGCTACTTCTGTGGCTTTCTCTTTTTTGGCTTTCATTGATTTCAGGTTCTTGTGCTTGTGGCTTTCTCTCTCAGCTTCTGTGGGTTACTCTCTGAGCTCGTGGGTCTTTTCTCTCTTCTCTGTCTCTCTGTATCCATCCTACTTATAAAGGACTCCAGTAAAAGGATTAAGACCCACCCTGGGTCACAACTTGCTGAAGTAATCTAATCAAAGGTTCTTAACTGAAGTAACTGTAAGGATATGATCTTCTGGGGTACATATAGTCTCAAACTACCACACATGGGCTGCAGAATGGATGTTGTGTTAGCAGGTATGAAAACACTACACAAACGATGAGATTAAATCTCATTGTACATCTCCATCAGAGCTCTTGGGTGACCAGGTGCATTGTAATGAGCAGCAATATTTTGAAAGGAACCTTTTTTCCTGAGCAGTAAGTCTCAACAGTGGGCTTCAAATATTCAGTAAACCATGTTATAAACAGATGTGCTGTCAGCCAGGCTTTATTTCATTTCTAGAGCACAGGTAGAGTAGAGTTTGCATAATTCTTTAGGACCCTGGGATTTTCAGAATGGTAAATGAGAATTGGCTTCAACTTAAAGTCTCCAGCTGCATTAATCCCTAACAAGAGAGTCAGTTTGTCCTTTGAAGTTCTGAAGCCAGGGATTGACTTCTTGTCTCTAGCTATGAAAGTCCTAGGTGGCATCGTCTTCCAAAAGAAGATTGTTTCATCTACATTGAAAACCCATTGTTTAGCATAGCCACCCTCATCAATTATCTTAGCTAGGTCTTCTGGACAACTTGCTACAGCTTCTACATCAGCACTTGATGCTTCACCTTGTCCTTTTATGTAATGAGAATGGCTTCTTTCCTTAAACCTCAATAAACAAATATCTGCCAACTTACAACTTTTCTTCTTCAGCATCGTCACCTTTCTCAGCCTTGATAGAATTGAAGAGTTAGGGAGGGCCTTGTTCTTTCTGGTTTAGGCTTTGGGCTTAGGGGAAGGTAGTGGCTGGTTTGATCTATTGAGACCACTCAAACTTTCTCCATATGGGCAATAAGACTGTTTCCCTTTCTTATCATTCATGTGTTTACTGGTGTAGCACTTTTAATTTCCTTCAGGAACTTTTCCTTTTTATTCACAACTTGGCTAACTGGTGCAAGATTCCTAGCTTTCAGCCGATCTTGGCTTTTGACTTGCCCTCCTTACAAAGTGTAATCACTACTAGCTTTTGATTTAAAGTGAGAGACATGACTCTTTCACATAAACACTTAGAGGCCATTGTAGGGTTATTAATTGTCCTAATGTCAATATTCTTCACTCTGGGAATAATGAGGCCTGAGAAGAGGGAGAGAGTAGGGAAGTGGCTGGTTGGTGGAGAAGTCAGAATACATACATTTATTGTGTTGCCCCCCTAAACAATTACAATAATAACATCAAAGATCACTGATCACAGATCACCATAACAGATATAATAATATAATGAAAAAGATTGAGATGTGACACAGACACATGAAATCAGCACATGCTTTCAGATAAAGGGCGACCATAGACTTACTTGACACATAGTTGCCACAAACTTTCGATTTATAAAAAATGTAATATTTGCAAAGTGCAATAAAATGAGGCACAATAAAATGACGTATACCTGTAGTGAACTTGCTACATGGCATGCACTGGAAATTAAGCATTTTTCTCATTGTCATTCATCTTATGTAAGAGCTAGAGCTAGAATTAGAATCTCGTAATCTCTGATTTCAAAACTATCATCTTTTATTGCCTGCTATTATGAAAATTATAACTTCTTAGTAAAATCACCAAAGAGATGATACCATTTTGTATTTTTATTCTGATAACCTATAAAATCCAAGAAAAATGTGTCAAGCTCCCATCCAACATTTCTAAATTATTTGTTTAGACATGGCAATTAGTAAACAACAAATAAGTAGAAAACACAGAAGGAAAACAAAGTAATGGAAAAATGTAGCTTTTAAATATTGTAAATAAATTCTGTTTTTGGAGATTTAGGAGTAATGGCATTGTTTTGCTTATGAGTGACAGAGATAGATACACCATCAAGTTACACTTTCACATTTGGATTAAATAAAGCCCTCTACTGATTAACATACCTTACAAAGAATTTAGGAGAGTAAATTGTTTAGAGTTTTTGATCATGGCTAATATACAGACTATTAGTAAAGAACTTTATGAAATTTAGAAGATTTTTTTTCAGAAATGAATATTGCAGAAATTTAAATATAAGGTAGCAAAATTAAAAATAGAAAATGTGTATATCTATTGCAGGTGATGTGCCACTCTGATGAGGGATGTATGTCTGGGGGATTGTGGGAGGTGTGGGAAGTGGGGAATATGGGTACCCCTAAAATTTCTGTGTAACATTTATGTAATCGATGTATCCTAAAAAATTTGATTAAAAATATTTACTTTAAAAAAATAGAAATTAATAACATTCATTTGTGAGAGGAAAAGAACACATGAGCTATAAGGTAGTGTGACAATGGTGTGGAATCTTTAACTGGAGCACTGGAAGACATTAAGCTCTTTCTGATGGAAGTTAGTTGAGGGCAGTGACTCCTAAGTGCACAGTCCTGAGGCTGTGCTGGTATAGGAAGTATGAATAAGAAACCAGCTGACATGTAGTATTGGTTTTTTAAAAAATGCGAAAACACTGGAAGTTGACATTTGTTAAAACGTATTCCACTAAAATGGTATAATTTTAAATAAATACACAAGAAACTAAAATTTCAAAAGATGAATCCATCTTCTCTTTTAAGGTCTTTTGGAGTTGTGCTATTTTCACCTCAGTGGAGACTCTTTCACTTGGAAATTATTCATAGCAAAATCCCCAGTCTCTCTTCTTTTTGTGGCCATAAGGGGAAAGGAAAGTTATTTGAATTGTAAAAGTTCTTTCATTTCATACTTACCTTATAATGAAGGTAATACTTTAATCTGGAGAACAATTCCTTTTTGCCTTTGATACCTAATATACTGCACAGTTTCAGTTGATCATTTTTGATGACTTTATTAAATATGAGATAAATTCCCCTCATTTCCATTAGGTTATTTAATTTTTATAATGTGATGGTGTGGAAAGGTCAAGGGCGCCCTTCCTAAAACCCAAGTGGAAAATTTCTTTTATCTTCTAGGGAAGACAGACTTGAACAAAAGAGCAAAGTTACATAGATATTCAAGGAAATAGGTTCTAGAGGGCAGAAAAGTCTATATAAGGCCTTTTGGAAAGGTTTCTAAGAATTAGATATTTTTCACTCTTACTCTCTATTTCATCCCTTGGCAAGTACTAACCCTCCTTCCCGTGAGGAGACATTTTGCTGCTGTATTGGAAGGTTGGAAGGGTGACAGAACTTTACCATTCATTCTTATTTTTTTTGGTTATATATCCCCCCCTTTCTGCTTGTTCTTGCTGTGTTCATTTTTGCGTTCTTCTGTGTCTGCTTTGTCTCCCCCCGTTGCGGCGACGCGCCGTGTCAGCTCACCACGCAGGCGGCTTGCCCCATTCGCGGGCGGCTCTGCTCTGCTCGCAGGCGGTTCTGCTCTGCTTGTGGACAGCTCTGCTCTGTTCGCGGGCGACTTGCCCTACCTGTGGCGGCTTTTTGCCCTGCCCACGGTGGCTCTGCCCTGCCCACAGTGGCCTGCCCTCTCAAGGCGGTCTGCCCGCTTGGAGAGGCCCCTGGGAACTGAACCCGGGGCCTCCCATGTGGTGAACTGGCGCCCTATCCACTGGGCTACAGCTGGCCCCCTACCATTCATTCTTGAAGCATAATATGTGCAGGTGGGGAGAAGTCATCAGGCATCACATGTCCCTGTATCATTTAAATGGCAAAGGTAAAAAAATTGCAACCTCCTATAACTTTGATTAATATACTGATGATAATATAGGAAAATTTGGAGAAAATAGGCAGAAAGATCATTTCACCAGGAACTTAGAAAAAAAATAATGAAAAATTCTCCAAAACTGAAAAATGAGAAACTGAAGTGACGAACTCAGTATGGGTTAGAGTAGATGAGTCACATAATTAGTAAAATGGAATTAAGGATAGTACAGACATACAAACTGAAGCAAACAGAGAGAAATGAACATAAAATAGAGCATAAGTGAAGGAGGACACCATGAATATTTCTAACATAAATATAATTAGAATCACAACAGGATAGAAAGAGAAAGAATAAGCAAAAGACTTGTTTGAAGAAATTATTTACCAATCTAAAAGATAAAATAAAATATAATATGATAAACCACATGTGGCAGTTTGATATTACTTATGAATTCCAAAAAAGATATTTGATTATGTTTGTAACTGGTCTGCTCCTCTGGGTGTGATACCATTTGATTGTATTGGATTTAGCTGAGATGTCTTTGATTAAATTATGTTAAGATTAGGGTTTTGATTCGACCACATCATTAGGGCTTGCAGGGTTGAGTCCCCACCCCCTTGTTGGGTTGATAAAACAGAATCACACATAGAGAAGATACACAGAGGATCCTATGGCCCCAGGAAAAGTGATGAGCCTGATAGGCTACAGCTGACCTTGTGAAGAGACCAGAGCAGCTGAGCCCAAAAAGAAATGAGCCCCAGGGAGAGAGACAAGCCTTATGCTAGCCTATAGCTGGAACCACAGAGCCTTAAGAGGAAGAAGGAAGGCTGAACTCTCACAGACATCAGCCACTATCTTGTTTCAACATGTGGCCACTGACTTTGGGTGAGAAAGTACCTCTTATGGTACCTTGAGTTGGACTTTTTAGGGCCTTGTGACTGTAAGCTTCTACCCCAAATAAATACCCTTTATAAAAGCCAACAGAGTTCTGGTACTTTGCATCAGCACCCCTTTGGCTGACTAATACACCATACCTTATACTTTAGTGAAATTTCTTAGAATGATTGTACCAATTAGAGATTAATAAAAAAGCAGAAGGAGGGGTGATGTATGAGAATTCTGCATATTATGCATGATTGTAATCTCACAAGTTCTCTAATAATAAAGAAATAATACACAATTCCTTCTAAAGAGCGGCAATGATTTACAGATGACATCTCAATAAAATGGTGTGAATTTGCAGAAAATGGCATGGCATCTTTAAAGTCCTTAAAAAATTCTATATTCTGTAAATTCTCCTTCAAAACTGAAGGTGAAACAATGTTCATGCAAATAAATTGAGAGAAATCTATTACAAGAAAACTAACACTAACAGAATACTAAAAGAAGTTTCCAAAAAAGTAATGATTGCACAAGCAGGGAAATGCAGGAAAGAATGAAGAGCATGTGAAAGTTTTTGATTATATATACATATATACATACATACATACATACATACATACATACATACATATAAACTGTTTAGAAATAATATTGCAAATTGAAAGAAGAGGTTAAATAGAATTATAGTGCTTTATGGTTTTAGTGGTATTAGGAAAGTCATAAAAGTAATTATTGTTATTATACTGTATTTGGCAAGAATGTATGTTTTAAGTCCAGGTTAATCACCGAAACAATTATAAAGCAATGTAAAATAAGTTAATGGATAAAATAAATAATAAATATTCTCTTAATTCAAATAAAGGATTAAGCAAATAAACAATACTTTACTTATCTATAAAATAAAAAAGGGGGAGATGAAGGCAGAAAAAGGAAAATGAAGAGTGTGTGTGCTGAACCCGAAAACGGGGACAAGGTCTTGGAACTGAAAACTGTTCCTTGAACTAAGGTCTTGGAACTGAAAACAGTTCCTTGGACTAAACAAGCTCAGAAAGTAACTGATTTCAGATAGAGCTAGGAACAGAACAGAAAACAAAGACATTAATTTAGTTTAGGCGGCAAAAATTCATGCTTAGATACACAAAAGTTAATTATAGCTGGAACCCCAATAAAAGGGCTAAGTAAGCAGCCACT